>NW_018922987.1:0-13497 GCF_002207925.1 Prunus avium | reverse complement strand
GGAACTGGACTGGCAGGGGGCTGTAGCCAAAATGAGTTTGTCTTTAAGCTCTTCATCTATTCATCCAAATTAGGCCTTAACGTGCTTGAATTGCATGAATTATGCTCTCTTGCTATATTTGCCTACAAAACACACAAAGGGAGGCAAATAACTTAGAATTATAGGAAACTAAGCAAAAGAAGTAAGTAAATAGGGCATGTATATGTATGAAATTATGAGCTTAACAGTAACCCTGAAGTTATTGGATGATAAATCCATCATAGGTGGAAAATCTATAAATTTCCATTGGCTGATAAATCTATTTTGGGTGGAAAGAACCTATGAATCAAATAAGGGGATGAAGCATGTACGGATGAAATATCCTTATAAATATGTATTATGCACAAGCTGTTGAAGAAACACAAGGTCTCCAACATGGACTCGGATTTAGTTTTTGCTTCAAGAATTCCACTGAACAAAATTGGGGCTAGTTTAAAGATGTTGTGCACCATTTTTTTTTATTTTTTTTAGGAATTCTCAAAAGAAGCATTAAAAAAAAGTCATGAGAGTTCTGTTTGAATTATTGGCTGTTAAAGATATTAGCATATTGATATGTGCAAAGATCAAATTCTCAAACCAAAGCTTACTTGTTCAAATTACTGTTGCTGCTAGCAGCAAGGAAAAAATTGGTGCTTGTCACTTTGCTGCAAGATTGGCCTATTTACCAAATATCTTTAAAGGGTTTTCAAGTATCATGACAATTTGAAAAACCCAAGGAGATTTGGTCCACGTCATATGGCAAACCAAATGGTCAAGCCTTATGGACTTGGCGGTGTTTTTTACTAAGCTTTCAAGCTGCTAATTTAACTTAGAAAGCCAAGATGGCAAGGAGGGACAATTCACTCTCAGGTTTGCAAGATAAGTCACCATGGCATAAGCAAAATTCCATTGTCAATGACAATTGGGAAGCGAAGAGTGTCAGCAACGGTTCATGAGAACTAAATCAATTGATAGTCAATGAGGTTCAATAAAATGTTTATGGCATTCAGGTCTATTTGCCTTAATTCTCAAATGCCCACAAAATCCCAACAAGAAATATGGGAATCAATCACTGTGGCAAAGAAGCTATTTAGAAAGGAGTGTCAAATGACTCAACCATGTTGTGATGGTGACTCCAATCCAAATAAATGATTGGTCATACCCTGAGCATCAAGCTCAATTTCAAAAGATACCAAAGGAGCATCAATATGGATTAACAGGTTTATTAATCACAAAAGCCCATTAATCTCAAATCCTCCAAATCATGCATGGATACAAATGCATGTGTCAATGATCAAATTATATTAGTGTGTTCATCAAAATTGCCCATTAGTTTTCTTTGATATTAACAATGGAAAAATGGGACAAAACCATTCCAATTTTTCTCATGGGTCATCTACACATGCAAATTTCAATGAGATTAAATTCAAATCTCTCAAACACAAATTCTCAATTAGTGGGCCACACTTACCCATTAATTTCCAATTTTCCTCATGGGTCATTTACTTATGAAAATCTTAAAATCTCAAAATTGTATCAAAGACACAAATTCTAAATTAGTGGGCCACACTTACCCATTAATTTCCAATTTTTCTCATGGGTCATTTACTTATGAAAATCTTAAAATCTCCAAATTGCCTCAAAGACACAAATTCTAAATTAGTGGGCCACACTTACCCATTAATTTCTAAATTTGGAACTACGTCAGTTTGATCCCATTAAGGGTACGTAGGCAGTCTAGCATCCCAATAGACGCAACCGCAACCAAATTTGAATCACTGGTTACATCAACCAAATTCCTCCAATCTCAAATCCAAATAGAATCCCTGGTTTATTCTTAACCAAATTCACCCCAAAACACATATCAAAATCGAATCCCTAGTTTATTCAACTAAATTCACTCAAACACTTTTTCAATCAAATTCCTTCAAATTCCCCCTTTTGCAATGAGTCATTTATTCATTGCAAATCTTTGAACTGCGTGCGGCTTGATTCTCGCAAGGGATACGTAGGCACCCTAAGGTTGGACTTGGGAGCAGCCACAAAACCAAAGACACACATTCTATTTATTTATGATGGAATCAAAGGGTATTCCCTTGAAGTAAGGGAGTGTAATTAAGAGACACGGTATCTCGAATAGGTCGAACCAAAAATAATAACCATTATTTAATTAGTGGTGGTGAAATTATGTTTGGAGGTTCACATTTTTCTGCAACAACTGCGTCGAAGGAGGAAGAGAGAGAGAGAGAGAGAGAGAGAGAGAGAGAGAGAGAGAGAGAGAGAGAGAGTTGGGTATTTAAGCTTTTTGGACAATTTTAGTAATTCCCGATACGTCCTTCCCGTTTTCAGACCTTTTCTCATTCATTACAACTCGGAATTGAGTGTACCGCCAATCCACAGACTCGTATCGACGTGGTCTATGTAACGGTGCCACTCACTTTCCCAAATTTCTACAAGAACAAAAAGGGACTAAACTAGCCTTACCCCTAAGGGCAAAAAAGTAATTTCATAATTAAATAAACCCTTAAAGGGTCGAGATGTTACATATAAGGATCTCCAAAGCGCAAGCACACGAGGGTAGGTAATAAAAAGTTGATGCAATGACTCCTCATGATGATGACAGAGAGAACAAGAATGGTCCCTAGAAAGATGTCTTCTTACTCTTTGCGCATTAGTTAAGATCTTCTTTTGAGTAAGGAGCCAAATGAACACTTTAACACAAGGAGGGATCTTCAATTTCCAAATGAAATTACAAGAAGAACTAGTGATTTCATTAAAACCAATAGATAGCTCATAGGCAGACTTCACAGGGAAAAAAATTTCATTTGAAGTGGGTCCCCATATACAAGTAAGAGGTGAATTCCCTTCAAAATCAACATGAATACTAATGATCTTCTTAACGACTTCAGGAAGAAGAGCTTGCAGGAGCTTCTCAATATTCCAACCAGTCCTAGAAAAATAATTTGACACAGTTTTAGTGATGTCAAACTGATCAGATAAGGGAAAGTTAGTATCCACCAAAGGAACATCACCAATCTATATATTAGTCCGGAATTTAACTCTAGTACCATCTTCCACTCGTCACTTCCTACCATTATTCAAAATGTCAGCTCCAAACATCAACCCTTTCCAAGTGTTGTAAGCCAAAGTACAATTATCATCATGAGCATCAAAGCAACAACTACCCCTTACAAAGGCGGCCTTGGGCCAGGGCTACAGCCCGGGGCCCACAACTGAGGGGGGCCCAATTTATTTTTTTTAAAGCCTCTGTATATATGTGTATAAAAAAAAATTAAACAAAAGAAGTTGCCGCCTGTACCTGTCAATGAAAAGGGAAGCCAATCAATCAGTCTTTATATACTCAATCTCAGGAAGAAACATAATCAGTAAGAAAGTCCCTTATTAATTATACAATATAATATAAAACAAATAAACAAAATATGGGGAATCAAAACAGACTTTCTTAGCCACAAAAAGAAGAAGGAAAAACCCTTCAACCTTCTCAGTTCATAACGCAACGCAAGCAATTTTTTTTTTGTGATTCTCCTCTTCTCCAACACAGAGTTGGAAAATAAATCATCCACAAGCTAGACCAGTGCCTTTTTTTGAAGGTAATTTTTTTTTTTTATAGATACATATAGAATCTAGATGCATACATTTTGCAAATTGTAATACATATCTTTGTTAACTTTTTCTTATTTATTATTTGATTCAACATAAAACTTGGCTGGGATTCTTGTTCTTTATAATTGGAAGTTTCAAGTGGAAGAAAATATGCTCAAAATCCAGGTTTTATTGTTCTTTGTTAATGAGTTTTATTATTTTTTATTGTGTTGTGTTTATTATAAAAATTAAAAAATGTTTCCTAAGAAACAACTTTCCAGAAATCTCAAGAGACAAAGAAAGAAAAAAGAAGAAGATATTGCTCAAAGTTTAAGAGGATCTTTGAATAAATATTTTGTTAAACAAACCAATGCTTCACTTGAAAATTTAGATGAAGATTTACCAAATGAATATGAACAACCAATTCAATTGGAAGAATTCGTAGAAAATGAGAATGATGTGAATGAAGAAATTGGTGATCTAGATGAAAATGAAAATAGTGATGAACCTTTCCTAGATGAAAATGAAAATATTGATGAACCTTGCCATGAAAATGAATGTCAAGAAACAAGATTTGATTTGAACATTTATGATCCACGAGTTTGGGATAATCTTGATGCAAAAATGAGAGATTTACTTGTAGAAAAAGGTCCCCTAAGAGAAACTAATCTCAAATTCCCCATGGACGAACACAATAGACATTTTTCTTCAAATTATTATCTTCGTACGTTACCAAATGGGAAAACTAAGGATCGAAATGGCTAGTGTACTCAAAGGAGTTGGATAAAATGTTTTGTTTCTGTTGTAAGTTGTTTAAAACAATGAATTCTAGAAGTCAGTTAACTAGTGAAGGAATTAGAGATTGAAAACATCTTGGTGAGAAGCTTAAACAACATGAAAGCAGTATTGAACACCTCACTAACTTGAGGTCCTGTGTTGAATTGCAAATCAGATTGAAACAAATCCAACAATTGATACAAAATTACAAGAGCTAATCAAGAAAGATACACTACACTGGAAAAATGTTATTGTTAGAATCATCAATGTTGTGAAATGTCTTGCTATACATAATTTGGCTTTTCGTGGAACAAATGAAAAAATTTATGAAGATGGTAATGGTAACTTTTTAGGCCTACTTGAAATGATTGCAGAATTTGATCCAATAATGCAACACCATTTTCGACTCATTCAAGATAAGAAGATTCATTATCATTATCTTAGGCTTCAAATTTAAAATGAGTTGATAGCTATTTTAGCATCAAATGTTAAACATGCAATCATTGAAAAAATAAAAACGGCTAATATTTTTCAGTCATTCTTTTTTTAAGACAAGCGATAGAATATTATTGATGTAAAAAAGCTAATACAAGAAGTTTGAACTCGTATCAAGGGCAAAGGAAATTCCTTGGTCACGAGTTACAATTCTTAATTGTACTCCTAATGCAAGTCGCAAAGAACAAATGACTTTAATATTGAGGTGTGTAGATGTTTTAAGTACTCCAATAAATATAGAAGAGTACTTTTTAGAGTTTCTAAATGTGGAAGAAACATCTGGATTAGGAATTTTTAATGAATTGCAAAATGTAATTGAGTCCCTTACACTTAATATTGATGATGTGAGGGGACAAGGTTATGATAATGGCTCTAATATGAAAGGGAAAAATCTAGGTGTACAAAAAAGATTACTTGATATAAATCCTAGAGCATTTTACATGCCATGTGGTTCTCATTGTCTCAACTTAATAGTTTGTAATATGGCCAACTCATGTGTTAAAGCAAAATCTTTTTTTGGAGCATGTCAATGCATATATACGGTATTCTCTAATTCAACAAAGCGATGGAATGTGTTACTTGATTACATAGATGGTTTGACTTTGAAATCATTGTCAACTACACGTTGGGAAAGTCACATTGAAAGTGTCAAAGCAATAAAATCTCAAGCTTCCCAAATTAGAGAAGCTTTATTTAAATTAACAGAAATTAGTGAAGATGCCAATTGATTAGGGATGCTCAAAGTTTAGCATTAGGAGAGCTTTCAAGTTTTGAATTTATATTAAGTTCGGTTATTTGGCATGACATTTTGCATAAGATTAACTTAGTTAGTAAAAAGTTACAATCTAAAGACATGCGTCTTGATGCTGCTGTCAGGCAATTAGAAGGACTTGTTTTATTTTTTGAAAACTATAGAATAAATGGGTTTATTTCTGCCATGATTGATGCTAAAGACATTTCCTTTGATATGGGAATTGAGCCTGTATTTCCAAAAAAACGTCAAGTTTGTAGAAAAAGGCATTTTGATGAGGTTTCCAATAGTGATAAGGAACAACAATCAGCTGAAGAATCATTTAGAACTGATTATTTTCTTGTTATAGTGGATATTGCTCTTGGTGAATTGAAGAGTAGGTTTGTTTTGGGTTCTTATTTGATGTTGCAAAGTTGACTTCGTTTGATGATAATGAATTGAAAAGTTTTTGTGTGAATCTTGAAAATGCTTTAAAACATGGTGAGGTTTCTGATGTTGATGCAAGAGACTTATTTTCAAAATTATTGAAAGTTGGAAAGAGTGTACCATATGTGAAGAATTTCACATAACCAGCAAACCTCTGACCAAGGGGATCTCTGTACTCTTTGACCAGCCGCTCCCCGGCAACGGCGCCAATTTGTTCGTACCACTTTTACAAAAATCAAAGGAGATAGTATCGTATAGTAGTGTAGCTCGGAAGTCCGAGTGTCGTATCCACAGAGAGCAGTGTAAAGAAAATAACAGAGATGAAAAAGAACAAGTGTGATTGAGAGGTAGAATTATGCAAGATTTGATTTGGGGAAAATTTAATTGATTAAAACACTAAGGCATTAGGTTTCTACTTTTAACATAAGCATGCAACTCTTAATAATTTGATCCACAAAATATTTTCCTTTGTAGTTGTTCAAAATAATTAAAGCCCCTTTTAATTTCCTTTAGAAGTATTCTAAGCATAACTTGTACCATTGGCAACAAACTATCAAAAAATAATCTTCATCAAAATTATATTAATCTTTAGTAATTCTCTTCTCTTTTAAAAGCATGAAAGTTTTTTTACTACACAATGGGAAAATATGATTGAACCCATGGAATAGATTATCAAACATTCATCAATTAATTAAAAAGAAAACTACAAATTCCATTTGAACAAAAACTACAAATTCACATTAAAGCTTAAGTTTGGATCAAACTAATAAAAATTACACACTTATATTAAAAGCTTTCTCCCTAGCTAGGGAGTTAGTTCCCCATAATAAAATAAAACTAAAAACAAAAATTAAAACTTAGAAAGATGGAGGGAAGAGAGAAAGCTCAAGAGTTGTCGAGCTTGGTCCCTTGAATGCTGTGGAGGATCTCTCTATTTATAGGAGTTGGGAGAAGTTCCTGTTGCAACCTTGCAATATGCTTTGAATAAACTAATATCTCATCATGCCACTCCTGTAGCTTTCTCATTTTTAATTCTTATGGTACATGCTCCACTTCCATTGCTTTTCTTATTCAATTTCATTTCTTTTGGTTGAGTGCAACACCTTAAGGAAGTAAAGCATTAGTTTATTTCAAGTTGACTGACCACAAACAATGATTCATCCTTTGGCTGCCCATTCTTCTTTTGCTTTTGCTTTCTTCACGTGCTGACTCTCTTGATTTGATCATTCAATTACGTGATATGCTAAGGAATGCTGCCATGCTGTCCATTCATTCTTTTTGCTCAGATTCACATTCTTCATTTTATAATTCTTCTTGGCTTGTGGAAGCTGCACCTCAATTCTTCTCTAGTGTCGACTGCCACAATTAATTGGAATGCTTCAATTATCATCACTTGCAATGCATGGCTGGCTCCCCACTGCAAACATCAAAGTGCAATATTACAAACCAAAAAGTGGTGCAGAAAATAGTAAGCAAGCATATTTATCTACTTGGGAAGGTTGAAGAAATTATAAATGCATATACACGTATATAACCTTAAGATAAAATAAAGAGATTACCATTATTTATGTGAAGAGTATGTAAGCAAGTAAATAAGTGAAAACACACCTAATTAACTAAAATTGTAAGAAAAACAATTACTAACAAATATCATTTAAGGATAGAAATGTGATAATTATGTGCTCATCAGTATTATTGACCATACCTGTGACTATGGCATCTGCTGAAAGAAGTTTTTCTAAATTAAAATTATTGAAATCTTACTTGCGGACCACCATGACTCAAGATATGCTAAATGGATTAGCGATATTATGCATTGAAAAGGATATGTTAGAAAACATTAAATATGATAGTATAATTGATGATTTTGCATCTAAAAGTGCAACAAGAAGACATTTTAAATGATGTTTTGTAGTTTAGATTTCATTGCTATTTTTATTTTGTAGGTACATGTGATGATTATTTGCTTCGATTAATTGTGGAGGATGAAAAGAAGATTGATCAAATCAACAAATGCTTACGAAGATTCGAGAGGAAGCATGTAGACTCAAATATGTACTTTTTGTTTTTTAATGCAATGTTTACAATCCGGGGTACTCTTTTTCCTTCGTTTGGGGTTTTGTCCCATTGGGTTTTCCCCAAACAAGGTTTTAATGAGGCCCTAAAGTGTTCTTCCTTATCTTTTGTAAATTCTTATAATTTTAATAAAATTAATTATTTGATAATTATTATTTTTTGTTTAATTTGTATAAAGGGGCACACTTGAGAAAATTTGCCCTGGGCCTTAGAAAACCTACGACCGGCTTTGACCCCTTAAGTACTTTTTCCTTAGCATAGCAGCCTAAAATCCTAAAATCCTAAACCGTAAACCCTAAATCCAAAGTCCCCAGCAACAATTCTCCAACTAGCTTTAGATAACATGGCTTTATTCATAAGAGAAGCATTTTTAATACCCAAACCTCCCAATTTTTTAGGCAAACAAACTGTATCCCATTTGACTAAATGAGTTTTATGATGGTTCTTACTACTTCTCCAAAGAAATCTTGTAGAAAACTTGTCAAGCTTAGACGTCTACATGGTATAGAGAGCTCCATAAATCAACTCAATTTAATCAACAAGCTGATTTAGTATTTGCATATATGCACAACAAATATTTCTCAAAATTAACTTGCTATTCGGAAAGCTCACAAAACTCATCAAGAGAATTCTTCATCACCATAGCTTGCTAAGCAGAAGCCTCACCAAAGAAAATCAAATCATCCACAAAGAAAAGATACCAAATTAAAGGACCAAACCTCTCTGCACTAACAGCTTTTCAATCCTTCTTTAACACCCTAGCAGCAATGATGTGGCTAAGTTTTTCCATACATAAAACAAAGAGGTAAGGAGATAGAGGGTCACCTTATCTAACACCTCTTTGAGCTTTGAAACTCTCAATAAGCTCCCCATTCATAATGATTTTGTATGAGACATTCTTAACACAACTCATAATAAGTTGAAGAGAAATTTTCCCAATACCAATTTATGCAAAAGTTTGCTCAGTGAAAGACCATTTCAAACTATTATGAGCCTTAGAGATGTCAATTTTCCAAGCTATATACCCAATTTTTACCTCTAGCTCAATGGAATCTATACAGAACCTCTTGAGCAATGAAAATATTATCTGAAATTTGTCTTCGAGGAACAAAACTAACCTGGTTGGGCTAACAAGCTTACTCATAAAGGGTCTGAGCCTTCCAACAATGATCTTAGAAACAACTTTATATAAAGTGTTACATAGACTAATTGGATGGAACTGCAGCATGCTCTGAGGATTAGTGATTTTAGGAACCAGAATAATAAGAGTACTATTCAGAAACTCTGGAACGGAACCACTAGAAAAAACACTTAAACACCAAAACTTCAATATCTTTTTGTATAAATAGACCAACAATTATGGAGAAAGAAAAAAAAGCAGAATAGCCATCGGGGCCAGGAGCCATGTAAAGACCAATAGAAAAAAAAGCATCATGCACCTCCTTTCTAGTCACCTCATTTTAGCTTTTCAATCATATTCCTTATTCTTCTAACAAGAGTAGTAATGTGAAAGAACTTGGTATATCTATCCTCACTCTGCAACCAAGAAACTCTAGATTTTTGTTTCCAAAACACATCATCCTGATCCAATAAATCCTCAAACTCATGTTGTAACTGCTTCTCAAGATTAATAAATAACTAAAAGGGAGTAACCCTTACAAAAAGACCTTTGAATACCTTGAAGTCTAGCAAGAATTCTCTTATTCTTTTGAAAAATATGACCAAAGACTTGAGAATTCCACTACCGAAGCAGGGCGATCAACATATCCAATTTATTAGAAACTGAGCCTTCCAAATTCTTCCACTATGCTTTAATGAACTCAGGAAATAAACACTGTTCATGTAACACCATGTCCCCAAAATCATTGTTCAATTGATTATTTAATTGTGGATTTACAATTTTCCCCTTGGAGGTAGGGTCACTTTAGTCACTTTTTAAACCGGTAGGTTTTGGGAAATTAAGTTGCATTGTTGCGTAGAGCTCGTCGATACGAGTTCATAGACACATAGTTGGCCCAAATCAGAGTTTTAACGAAGAAGTTACAATCAACGGAAGCGCAGTGGCACAACCGTAACTTTTCCAAAGTCAGATTTTTTAAACCCCAGCTCAGCCTTTCCCTCTCCCCGACAATCTCTCACTCTCCTCTCTCTCTCTCTATCACGATGGCCATATTTTCCGACGTTGATTCCGGCTCCGTCTGGCCACCGTTTCAAATGAAACGACTTGCAAAATCTTCGTCTCTTCCTCCTCTACACGTCTATACCCATTTCCACCTTCGAAACTCCAAGATTGGTCGTGATTTTCGACTGAAACCAAGCCGAAAACCCCCGTTCGTCGTCAGAACTATTCATGCGATTTCTAGCGATTCCAGCGGCCAAAATTGTCAAAGCAGGTATGAAACTTCATCTACTCTTCGTACTCTACCTGTTTATGTGCTTGGTTTGAGTTAATTTTGAGGTTTTACATATCGATTCTTAAACCCATTTTTGGCCAACGATTTTGGCTTCGATTCAGCTAGTCCCGGTTAGTTTTTGGCCTTGCTCCAAGAACAAAAAGTGGTCCCTTTGTTAGTCTGAACGTATTGGTATAGGTATTGTAGGTTGTTTCGAGAATTTTCTGATCGCTAGATATTTCCTCAAGACACTTACCAATGGTGGCGACGCATCGTTGACTGGCTTCAAAGCTAAAATATTTCCCTTGTCGTCCTAAGCACGACGGTATGCTCGGATTTGAATTTGGTTATCGTTTGACAGTTGAACGGATTTGCGCCTATTAGGCGATATCCGGGTTCGATATGTTCGGACCTTTGGATCGGCTCCATTTCCAAATATGTTGTTCTTTATACCTCTAGGATCATGTAGGAACTCTCGGATCGAGAATCGAAATTCCGGATACTCCAAATCAATAATTCAAAGATTATGTAAAACGATGACCATCCAATCGTGCGATCGAGAGCTATCCGACCGCTCGATCAAGACCAAACTCACGAAACGTGTTACGTGGACCTTGTTGGACTTATAGGAACGTTTGGATGGAAAATCGAAGGTTGTGGGCCCCACGGGCCCAATTGGTCAAATTCCGTGATCAGGGTCAAATCGATCGTTGGATCATGACGAGACTTCTAGAATGGGCTGAACTTTTGGTTATGGACCAATAGGATTTGTCATATAACAATGTGAGGTCGTGGGCCCTACAAGCCCAGTTGACTTAGATAGTTGTGCTTTGAGAGTTTTATTACATGTCTATGAATTATTATGCAATCGCTTTTACTTTCCAAGCATGTTATTTTATGTTTAATTGTGTGGAGTTGGGAATGGCTTGGGTAACCGGGTTTTGGCATTAATAAGGAATTAATTAAATGCATGATTATATGTCTATATTTAAATATATGCTCGGTGGCTTGAAATCGATGAATGATGGATACTAGTTTTCTCATTAGTATGTTGTACATATTTGAATGTAGTTTGAGAATAGTTTTGAAGGATTATGCATGGTCAAATTCAAGTTAAGGAATGTTGTGATTGATCTCGTTTTAAAAAGGGATTTTTGGTTATCTATTTAAGAATTGATTTTTGGAAAGTTGAGAAAGGATTTGGAAAATGGATTTGTGAAATTGGATTTGTGGAAAAAAAAGGAATTTTATGATAAGTTTCGGAAAATGGTTTTCAAACCCACCACAGGAGTACCCCCCCCAGTTGCCTTCAGAACAGTCTAGTCATTTATGACAATGCCCCACGAGTCCCTGGGATACCTGACCCGTGTGGTGCGAGGATTTACGTTCTTAGGTTGATTATATCTTACTATGTCCTGTGAGGGGATTTGACGGATATGCATTTCTGGCTTATCACCCGATTCTACGAGGATATGCGTTCTCGGGCTGACTACGTGTCCCCCGAGTTCTGTGAGGATATGCGTTTTCGGGCTAGCCATGTGTTCCCCAAGTTCTGCGAGGATGTAACATATATGGTACTTGAAATTGACGAAATATTATTGGAATTGACGGATTATGATTGGGGGTATGCCTAGGTGGAGAGTATTTGAGTTTTTAGATGTTTTAAACTAAAATTGATAATTTTATCTTGGTATTTATTGGTGAAAGTTTTAATACATGTTTTCATATTTATGAGACAAGGATAGAGTTTTCTAAGTTTTAAGGATTTTATACAATTCACAACTATTTTCTTAAGTGATGAACTTGTTTTTACATGTGAAAGATTGAAGCATGTTTTAATCAAACCATTGATATTGATATTAAGGTTTTCAGATGGCCAATGTTATTTTGATAACTTTCTCGTTTTCCTACTTATCTGTAATGAGCTATTATTTGTATATGCACATATGTGATGGGTGGAAGATTGTTCTGAAATCAATATCTTTTACTTAAGTTTTAGCAGATTGATTAGAGTTTGAAGCTTTTGGTTTTAGGAAAGTGCGAAGGAATATTTAATTCATGTGCTTACATATGGGTTCAACTTTGTTTTCTTGTATAAAGAACTACGTGTGGCTTAATCCCTCAGTAAGGGTATGTAGGCAACCTAGGCTAACCCAGGTGCAACCGCAAGTTTATGATTGTATGTTATGTTCAGTTTTGTAAAGTGGATTGTGTTGAACGCTTGGGACTATTTGAGTGTGCTGTGCAAGTAGATTTCTGGGTTTTGAGCCTTTTTTCAAGGGAGACTCTACCGGTTTTCCGGTAGAAGTCAAACCCTAAAGCAGTTTTTGGATTAGGGTAAGAAGGGTATTTTGGTCATTCGTGCCTGACACATGCCAAGTGTTGGACATGAACGAGGTTCGTCACGGATTCCAAAGTGAAATTTGGGTCGGATCCTGTCAGTTCAAGCCATATTTCCTCAAATCTGAAAGGCTTAAGCCCAGATGAAGGAATCTTATAAAAATAAGACTAATCAAAAGAGGACTATGATCAGAACATCTTCTAGGAAAATGCCTCACGAAAGCTTCTGGAAATAAAACCCTCCACTCCTTGTTACAAATAGCCCTTTGTCACAAAATCACCATCAACCCTCTTATTAACCCAAGTAAATTTGGGTCCCAAAACCCCAAATAAATGAGAGCCCATGATGATCAAACCATTCTTTGAAACCTCCACTTTTACCAGATAATTTTCCAAATTTGTCATCCTCAAACAATATATCATTAGAATCCCCACACATAACCCAAGGTAGATTCCAAGAAGCAGCAATAATAGATAAAGTTTGCCATAGATAAAATCTCCTAGTAGGGCAAGGGTGACCATAAACGGCAGTGAAGATCCAAGAAATACCTCATGAAGGCTCAACACAAACGAAAATAGTTAGATCCATACAATGAATTACTCTCAAATTGAATTTAG
>NW_018922984.1:66199-78978 GCF_002207925.1 Prunus avium | reverse complement strand
AAACGGCTCGTGCACTTGCGAGTATCACAAGTTGAGGATGCAACTGAATCCATTTTGGTGCAGCTGTATCTACACAACATACATTTTTCCTTTTCATATGAATGTTGCGTAATCCTCATAGAGATATGTAGAATTTGAATTTCCCAAAGAATGCATGATTTTCAAACTTGAGTATCCTTTCTGAGCCAGAGTAGTTAAATTGGTGAGGCATTTGGGTATGCTTCCAGATATGATGTTCATGGAGAAATCCAAAATTTGAATGTGTGTTAGATGGCATATTTGTGAGGGCAAGCTTCCATTGAAGTAATTAGACGAAAGCATCAGGATAACCAAATTCTTTAAGCTAACCCCTAACCATTCAGGTATCGGTCCAGATAATTTATTATCCCCAACATCAATGACTACTAAACTTGTGCAATTCTTCAACGACGAAGGCAATTGTCCCACAAATCTAGGGCTGTTCACGGGTCGGGTCAGGCCGGTTATGGGCCCAAATCGTACACCGAACCAAATCATGTCGGCAAGCCCAAATAGTAAACCATGTACCTGTTTATTTGGCCCATTTTCGACTTAATTCGAAACCCAAATTAGACGGGCCAGGTTGATACGGTTCGGGTATCTGCCGAGGCCCACAAAAGCCACAATTTAAGGTTTTTTTTTAAAAGTTTTCCAGGCCCATTATGTTTTTTCGGTCAGATTCAAGTTTGAGAGTTCCTGTATGATTTTCCAGTTTCTCCAGCTTTGCATATCTAAAGTTTATCATCATTCAAATACTTTAAAAAAAACCTTAAAAACCTAAGAAAACCATCATCCACCACACGTCCAAATACAGAAATCATTATTACAGAAAATAGCAAATTGTGAGAGTAATCTCAATCACAATCTGCATATTTGCAAAGTTCAAAAGAAAATCCAAATAAAAACAAATAAATGTATTTAGTGTAAAGCCGCCTATGTACTGACAGTGCTAAATCACAAGAATCCCAGTTGAGAAGATCTGATATCTTGAACAAGATGACCCTGAAACTTCCACGGATCTTAAAGCTTCTGATCTGCACCGTTCTTTGCTCTCATCCATCATCATCTTCGTTGCTCTGCATTCTGTGCTACAAAACGCACTCTCCTCTCTGTAAACCACACAGAAAACATATATTAATCACAAACCCAACATCAACTTCAACAACAAAAAACAACATGGGTTGAACCAAACATTTACAATGAAACATAACCAAGAAAAAGTGATTGTGGTTTTACCTGTACATGAATATGTCTTTGCCATGGAGGTTTTTCTTGCACAAGTGACATTAACTGAGAAAATCCGAGGTGGGAAAAACAAGGAAGCAATATTATTACTCAATATCTAAATTATTACAGTGCTTACATTATTACTCAATGGCTTTTTATCACAAATGGTCCTTCAGGTTTACAAAATTATCACGAATCATCCTTTAGGTTTTTTTGTGACACTAATAGTCCTTCAGGTTATCATCTACCCATCAAAATGGTCCTTCCAGTTAATTTCTGTCAAAACTAACGTTAAAAAATCACTGCCCATTCGACCAAACCCAACCCTCAGAACTCTGTCCCTCCATTTTGACGCCCCAGTACATAACCAATCTTGAAAAGTAAATTCTAAAGAAATTGAAACAATCCAAGCTCAAGAGAAAGATCAAAAATGGAGAACTCCAGAGAAAGACTAAATTCATACTCATGGTTCAATATGAAATATAGAAGAAGTCCTGCAAATTCATTATCGATGGCACATCAAATACTGAGTTTTTTGAGTACTGATGTGATTCAATAGTTTTCAACATCCAGTACGGAACAGAGGATGACTAAGACTTCATTTATAGCTGCAAATCTCAACGTGGCTGCCAATTTATTCACACCTAATTATGGTTACCCTTCAGTACCTTGCTAAGCTTTTGCAGAGTGTCTTAATCTTGTGGCTAATTGCTTATAGTTGTCCTCATTCATTATGATTACCTAGGGGAAGAAAAACATGTGTAAAAAGAAGAAGACAGTAGAGTAAGCTTAAGACATCAAATATACAGTTTGTTCATAGCTAACTCAACTCTGTTTCTTTTTTTTTTTCTTTTTCTTTGGTCTTCTTTTCCCCTTCTGCTTTCCTATATAAAGGCACACAATGCAACAATTAGAGCAAGCTCTTTGATTCTTTGGAGTGCCCTCAAATCCTCACACACTCCTTAGTTAAAAGAGCTTAACCCCCAGAATGGCAGCCCCTGATGCATTCTATGTACCATAGCTACTTAGTTCTTCTACCTCCTCTAACCAACCCCCCCTGTATTAATAATTGGGTTCCTTTTTCTTTTCAATTTTGGCTTGGTTTTCAATTCTGAATTATCTCTCTCTCTTCCTTTGTTTTTCATTTTCACAAGTAACATCGTGGCCTTCATGGTGTACCTAGCGCCACTGTAATCTCTCTCTCTCTCTCTCTCTCTCTCTCTCTCTCTCTCTCTCTCTCTCATGCACATATGGGATTTCGTGCATTGTCTGTAATTGTTGTCTAACTTTTTGCTTGAGCTCGGATTGTTTCAATTTCTTTAGAATTTACTTTCCAAGATGGGTTATATACTGGGGCACCAAAATGGAAGGACCCAGGAGGAAATGGAGGGACAGAGTTCTGAGGGTTGGGTTTGGTCGAATGTGCAGTGATTTTTTAGCGTTAGTTTTGACGGAAATTAACTTGAAGGACCATTTTGATGGATAGATGATAACCTGAAGGACTATTAGTGTCACAAAAAAACCTGGAGGACGATTCGTGATAATTTTGTAAACCTGAAGGACCATTTGTGATAAAAAGCCTTACTCAATATCTAAGCTTAAATGACAACAACCAAAATCAAAATCAAATAGCAACTAAAAAAACCTTAAATGACAGCAACCAAAATCAAAATCAAACAGCAACCAAAATCAATAAAGCTTAAATGACAGCAGCCAAAATCAAACAGCAACAAGAAAAAACAACCAAAAATCTGACAGTGCTAAATCACAAGAATCCCAGTTGAGAAGATCTGATGTCTTGAACAAGATGACCCTGAAACTTACACAGATCTTAAAGCTTCTGATCTGCACCGTTTCCATATATTAATACCTGAAACAGAAAAAAAATCGAGAGAGGGAGACTGAGAATGACTGAGAGAGAGCAAAACCGGCTGAGGGAGATGAGAGTGAGAGAGAGAGAGAGAGAGAGAGAGAGGCTGAGAGAGCGAGCGGTTGAGAGAGTGAGGGCCCGTCTGGTAACGTTTTCAGAGAGTGTTTTCTAAGAATATTTTCAGAGAATGAAAACAAGGAAACAAATTTGCATTTTCAGGAAATGAAAATGCGTCTGGTAGATTAATTGGAAAACATCTTCAGAAAACAAAAACAATGAAAACGTGTCTGGTAGTACAATTTGATAATAAAAATAATATGTGAGTTATTTTTTAAGCATATTTTTGCTAATTTATGTTCTAAAAAACATTTTTTTAAAAGTATAATTTGACAAATAAAAAGTTATATTATTTTTTAAAAGTTAAATTTATTTTTATCTCTTCTCTCTCTCTCTCTCTCTCTCTCCCTTCCCCCCTCCTTAATTGGGAGGTGATGGCGATGGTGATGCTTTGATTGGGTATGGGTGGTGGAGGTGCTAGGGGTCGATTGCTTTTTTACTAGGTGGCGAGATGTGTATTGGGTTCGATTGGGTGTTTGGTCGTGATTCCATTGGCATGGTGTTGGTGTTGGTGTCGGTTGGGTTTGATAGGTGGTGGTGATGTGGGGACTGGGTCTGTGAGGTTTGGTGGCAATGGCAGAGTCATGGCGGTTGAGATGATGATGGTCTGACAATCGTGGCCGTGGTATGTTTGATTTTGGTTTATGTTTTGGTGTGATTTTCGTTTCGTTTCTGTTTTGCTGGGTAGAGTGATGGGGTTGTGGGTTTCTGTTTATGGTTTAGGAGTTTGTTTTCTGTGAGAATGAAAACATATTTTTTCTGTTTTTCCAAAGTACACGTTATGTTGTTTTCATTTTATGAAAACATTCTCACTGTTTTCTGTTTTAGTCTACCGAACGGATTCTTGGTTTGTTTTCATTCTCAGAAAATGAAAACGGGCGCTGAAAACTTAACCGAACGGCCCCTGAATGACTGAGAGATATCGGGTGAAAAATGTTTGAGAGGAGGAAGAGAAGAGGCGAGAGTTCTTGAGAGGAGGAAGGGAAAAGAAAAATCGAAGCCCTTGAAATGTTTTAGGGTTTCGCTCAATCGTGTGTAGCAAAGAGTAGGAAATGGCTTACACTCGACGAATCATCATTTGACACATGTAATATTAGCCCTATACTTTTAAGCAATGACCCTGCAAGATCATTCTCAGAGAGATACAACTCCTCCAATGAGTTTTGAGCACATGTAGAGAATAATATTTGAACAAACTTAGAAAGTTGTCCACTCAGATTATTGCTTGAGATATCCAAATATTGCAAACTACATAACCTGGCAAAAGAATGCTAAAATCCAAATATTGCAAACTTCAAGTTGGTTAGAATAGAGATCAAGATGTGCCAGAGAACTCATGTTTCCAAAAACATCAGGAATTGAACCCGCTAGTTGGTTAAAAGAGAGGTCAAGATGAACAAGGCTAGTATTGTAGTTGGACAACCATAGAAATATTGAAGAAGTACTTAAATGGTTGAAAGAAAGTTGAATGCTAGTGAGAGATTTAGAAGAGTTTATGTAAGAAAGAGTGGAAAGAATTGGAGAAGGAAGATCACAGTACTGTAGTGTCAAGGTTGTTAGTTCAGTAAGCTTATTAACGGCTTCCGGCCAATCGAAAATATTGCTGAGATTCACCAAACTCAAGTCCAAATATCTTAATGACAAAAGAAGAGGAAGCCAGTTGAGGTTTTCTACATTTGTAAAGCGATTACCGCTTACCGCTTAAGTCCAGATACTCCAAGTTCGTAAGATTTCCGACCTAACTTGGAAACTTGCCTCCAAAATTAGTCGAAGACAGATCAAGGTTTCTTAAATTGGTTAGAGAACCAATGAAATCTGGAAATTGGCTCCCATTGAAATCAATATAATTGAGGTCCAAATGTTGTAAATCAGTTCAGGACTAATCATCTTACCTTGCAAATAATAATCTTCGCCGATAACTTTGTATGAAAGATCAAGTCCAATAACATGATCTGTTTGGTTGTTGCAATAGAGTCCTATCCATTTGCAACAATCTGGTATTTGGGCTTCTGAACTCCATGAAGAGAGGAGATTGTCCTCATCCACCAGGCCACGCTTCAATGCAAGGAGTGCTTGCCTTTCCTTCTCTATGCACCTCCCGGTCACGCTAGTATCCCTCTGACTGTGGTCCACCTCTCCTCCTTGGGCGTACTGTAGCAAAAGCAGTGCAAATGCAAGAAAGAGTTTGAAACACCTTCCGTGGCCCTGCATGTTAAAAAGATTGAAATGCAAGATCAACACGATCCAATTGTTTAGGGTTTAATTATTGATATATGGTTATCTCCGAGCTTGTATCACAATATATAGGCCTGGGAAAAAAAAGAAAATGTTTACGAGCTTGAATAGTATGCATAAAACTCCAAACGACATACAGGCCTAGGGACATAATTATTGACATAGACTTTTCTTTTTCTTTTTTCTTATTTGTTGTGGAATTATTAATTTTATATATATCTATTGAATTAATTAGGTAGTCTTTCCATATGTATTTCAATGAATTGGGGAAATTACTGGATGATAAGACTTGTGGAAATTTGTTATTGGTTGGAAGAATGAATGCTTGTGTGTGGCTGTGGCTCCACATAAGACTTTAACTTCACGGACTTGAGAATCCCGAGTTCCACGCCAAAAATCAGGACAAATTGTTGTAGGTATTGAGTCAACTTGACAAGTCTTGAGATGGTTTCATACAAGTTTTTCTGCATCCTGTGGGTCATGTCCACTCAACTCCACCGTAATTTGCCTCCCATGATCCCATCCAAGGCACAAGCTTCTTGCAATATGGACTTGACCTAACTTGAAACATATGGAGATAGTCTACCAACGCACATATATTTCTTGATACAAATTATGAAAGTATAAATCTTTCACAAATTATGTATAAATAGTTTGTGAGAATAAATTTATACAAAAACCATTATCAAACCACTTCACTTATTTAGTGGGGAAGGTTAATTTAATGGTAACATTTATAGCCTCTACCACTTTTTTAAAAATCAACAATACAATTAGTTATGGTTAATACTGTATTTGTGCAGTTTAGTTTTTGAACTTTTGATATTTTTTAACCAAACTTTCCGTGATGACTTGTATATTTCTTAAGCAAACTTTATGTGGTGACTTATAATTTTCGTGGTTATGATTCATAATTTTTTTTCTTTGTACCCAATTTCTTAATAGTGTAAGTATTAGCTTGACCTTGAAAGCTTGGATGGTTCAATTCTACAAAAAGCACATCTTTGATAATTCGGATTTCTTTTAATGTGCCATGACATGTATATGCCCGTCACATGTGGTCTCTAGCTTGATAATGGAACTGCTAATTACAAATACAATCCATACTTGCAATCAAAAACATGGTATTAAGAGTAACAGCCAGAACTCAATTAGACCCTATCGTAACAAAGACTACTTAAGGACACTTCAATGGAAAGATAACTCAGTCAGTTAACCAACTAGATATTCATCGAAAATATCCAAAACCACTCATACAAATTTCTAAACAAAACAATAAAAACCCAATTGTGTATTTCCATACTTGATCAAAAATTTCATTGTCGAAAGCCTCAAATAAATCCAAACAACAAACTGCACAAAGATTATGTTCAATATCAAAGTTCACCATGGCAGCAAAATCATGTCATACCAACATTGAAATGTCAAATACGATACTCAATTCAGAGAAACAAGCCCAAAAATTTGATCCCAAGAACAAAACCTTCAATTTCTGTGCAAAATCGCAGGAATTGAGAAATCCTTACAGCAATCAACAAGAACCCAAAAAAATTGTGAAAAAAATCCTTACCTCGTCAAAAAAAATCCATGATTTGTCATCAAACCTTAACACCATCTAATTTTTCCATCCATGTAAGGGTATTTTAGTCTTTCCATTGGATTTGTCATTAAAATCCATGTTTAAAACTAATGAGTTAGATGATAAATTCAGATACTGTAATTTGGAGAGTTTTGAGAAGTGGGTTTCTGAAACCACCCCTTTCAAAGAGTTCATGCCAAAATCAATTTGTTTCAGTTGGACATTTGGCCAAGACTTTCAGGTATTCTTCGGCTTAATCGATTGGTATTAGGATACAGGAATTTCAAAGATGAAAAGCTCATAAGATTAGTTAATGACCCCGCAAAGCCATTCGAGGAGAGATCCAAAAACTCTAATGAGTTTTGAGCACACATAGGCAATAGTTGAACAAAACTTGGATAGTTGTCCACTCAGATGATTGCTTTGAAGCCACAATGATTGCAAGCTACATAGCCCAGCAAAAGATTTCAAGTTTCCTCCTTCAATCTGGTTATTATCTAGATAAAGATCTAACCATTTCGATTTTCTTAAGAGCTACGGACTGCCTATATCTTTTTAAGTGCCGTATGCTGTCTTCTTGTTGATTGGTCAAAAGGAAAAACTTGGTCATAGCAAGGGTTTAGGGTAGATATTGTTGTGTATACAATGATAATTAATTGAGGGTGGAAAATAATGTATATGCCAAAATATCATGTCTCCTTGAGAAGCTGTGGACAAAAGGCGTAGGACTTTTTCATCAGCGTGGACACTGGCAGCCTGCTACTAATAAATTAATTGGACCAGCCTTTTTCATCAATGCTTACTTAGTAGGACCATCCGCACAAACAAGTTTCCTCCTAATTTTCTTCCCACCAACTATTAACTTAGACTAGACTTGAGAATTGGGATGGTGACTTACCTTCCAACGCACTCTTTCTCACTATTATCTTGCAGTTATTGATTGGGCTTTACTTGACTTGACATGGTAAGTTGGTAACGGTGCATTTTTGTGTCCACTTAACCTTTTAAATTTGCCTCCCATTCAAGGCGGGGCACAAGCTACAATTATCTTCTTGCAAATATAGACCTTGACTTAACTTAAACATATGTCTATATATTTATTGATACTTATATAGTAAAGCATAAATCTTCCACCAATCACATATTAAAACTAAGATAAATTAATATTACATGTAGTGTTACAATTATTCATAAAATTTCTCATATTATAATTTATAGGATGAGGATGAGAAGTTTATTGTAACACTACATGTATTATAAAAGGCAAGGAAGTATATTAATTTATATATAAAACTCATTCCTCAGCACTGAATATACTTCCTTCCTTCCTATTATATTAAAACTTCCTTTCTCATATTACATGTATGGGTTTTATATATAAAAGGCAAGGAATGAGTTTTATTATAAATTTCTAAAGAGCATACAAATCAGATAATCACTCTTTCTTTTTCTAATTTGTAGGGTCTGAATGGGAAGTTGATTGAGTTGAGGACTAATGGATGAGAAGATTGGTGGAAAATTTGTATTGGAAGAATGAATGTGTGATATGTGGACAAGGTTTTGTGTCATCCAAAATAAAGAAAAACAAACGACAAAGTGATGCTCTTAATAAAAGTTTCGTGGACAAGGTTTTGTGGCAACTTTGTATTGTTCGTGCTATTGGAGTTCGTGGGCATACTGCTAATAAAAGTTTTCCAATTTATTAAGTGAGATTATACAAAAAAGAATATAATAACTATACATGTGGTACATACGCATTCTCAAATTCTTAAATTTTGAATCAAACGGACTCCAAATATGTATGAAGTCTTTGCATTATCTTGTTAACTTATGAAATGATATATTTAGAGACAAGAATTAACATAATTAACTGATATTTCAGACTCTTAATCTAGCATAACTCAGGCAAATCCAATATATATTTCTTTTTTCTTTGTGGACACATATTATATGATCAGCTAAAGGTCATCAAAATCAAACCACAGTAAATCTCTGAAATTTGGTATGAATTGATGATATGATATGATCAGCTACTAGAATTGGATTATGCTTACCTAAAATGTTAATTAATTAGTTTAGTAATCTATAATGTTATTTGCTTTGCACTTTTGCACTGATTAATATTCGATTGTCTGTCTATCTTAGCCTAGCTTGTGCTCAATTACTATAATTGGATTCTGCTTACCTAAAAGATTTGGCATTAGGACGATTTTTCTTCTTCTTTCCTCATGTACAGGTAACTAAATTCGTTATGGAGCAATAATATTTTGATCTCACTAATATTTCCCCTGTACCACGGTTGACAAAAAAGTAAAATTGCAGAATTATGGCTAATCAAGAAGTTAATACAGCTTTACATGCCATTAGCACATGAAAGATAGGTAAGTCCATGGCCCAATCTCACTAATGGGACCTTAAAATGACCCACATTGTTAAAATAGCCAATAGACTATGGTCAATATAGTGGTAGACAAAAAAGTGGATGAAATGTGATAAAATCTAATGTCAAGGTTGAAATTGGCTATTTATTTTTCTTCAAGGACTAAATTGGCTGAATTTTTTTTAATTCAGGGAGTTAATTTCAACAAGTGTCATAGTTTTTTTTTAATCCACAATTTATAGTTTTTTTTATAAGAAAAATAGTGTTGGATTATAGTTTTACCGTCTCCATAAATCATAGCTCTCTCAATATTTTATTAATTTTTAGTATATTCTTTAAATATATTGGTTAATTCAATTAAAGTACTACTTATACCCTAATATTTTCGAATAGCAATTGTGATATCCACATGTCGGCATGTGAAAGGAAGGATGAAAAGAATGTAGGAAATTTGATAGTATGTAAAAGAAAGGATGAAAGGATTGTGAATAACCCCAAACCTTCAGAGGTTAAATTGTCGTTAGCCCTTGAATATAATTACCCCTATGATGGATTTTATTTTAATTTTTCAAAAATCAATGAGAGGATAACATTGATAACTTATTATTACTAGTCCCTCGTGTGCCAATTGGTTTTATTTTTTATATTTTATATTTTAGAATTAAAAATAATAATGGGTTGTTGTATTCCATAAAAATAAGATTCATTATCTTATTTAATTTTATATTTTTTAATATGAAAAAGTGTGAATTATCATATTATCCTCATTTAATTAATAATTTCAGTTATCCTCAAATAATTAATAATTTCATAAAAATAGGATCCAACTATTGGTTGATATACTTATATTTCAACTTGTATTAACCCTGAATCTAATCTGGTCAATGCATCCCTACGAAAGGAAGTCTTCATCCTCACCATTTCAAAAATTTAAGGACAAAAACTTTCACTGTGCTTGCACAATCTTTTCAATTCACATCTAACAACTGTAGTTTTGTATTGAAAAGGCGAACAACTTTTCGTGCCAAACTAGTTGATTTATCAACATTTTGGGCTGTTCCAGGTTCTCCATTACTCAAGAATTTTGAACCATATTGTATTGCCCTGCACATCTTGTCCCTGGCCTCAGCCGTGTCCATATACAGAACTGCAAGAGCAAGTTCTGCTCTAGTAGCATCCAGTGTACTCATCTCTTATCCCTGAACCTAATGAAGTAAAGTAACTTAAAAGTTTGGGAAGCAACTGATAGCATGAAAACAAACACAGGAAAATGATATATAAATAACCTGTAAATATGAACAAAAGAACTTTCCAGAAATATAGCATATAGTCATCGGTCAAGAAACAACCAACTATTGATTCTTAGTGATGACATATCAACTAAGTAAGAAACCAACTATTGGTTGTTATACTTATATTTCAACTTGTATTAACACTGAATCTCATCTGGTCAATATATCTCTACGAAAGGAAGTCTTCATCCTCACCATCTCAAATATTTAAGAACAAACACTTTCACAACTTTCTTCATGCACAAACTTTTCATTTCACATCTAACAACTGTAGTTTTGTATTGTCCAACTTTGTTAATCACACAGAAGCAAATGATATCCATTATAAAGAAAGCAAAAAACCATATTAATCATATACAAATTATTACAATACTTAGCTTTTCTGCTTGGCAATCTGAAATTAGAATTTTATCTTTTGCAATCTAGTCTACCCTTCATGAATATGCAATATTGGGCAAAACCCTTTCCGATGAACTCCAGACACGCGCGCACACAAATTTTTCAATTTGCATGTGACTACTGTAACTTTCTATGGTCGAATCCGTTAATCAAATTAAGAAGCAAACAATTTACATGCAAAAGCAAGAGAAACGCCACATTAATCATATACAACATTTAGCTGTTTTGCTTGGCAATCTGAAATTAGTAAGCATGAACATACGTACGGTCCACACCAATTTAAGCTGAACTCCAGCTCCAACATATACTCACATAATTTCAACAATTAGTCAACTAGAACAGCAATCATGTCATCACTTTCCAAGAAACCAAACGAAGACCAGATAAACTCATGAGCAATCAATATCATCATCAAATCAACAAGATGACCCAAAACAAGAAATACCAAATACATCCCACTAAATCTCCTGGCCCAGATGGTTATACTGGGAGCTTTTTCCATCAATTTTGGGATGTTATTGGAACTAATATTATTGGAATGGTGAAAAGTTTCTTTCATTCAGGGCATTTACACAAAAAACTCAACCATACTCATATAGTTTTGATCCCAAAGGTTGGTAATCCGAGAATGATGACACAATGGAGGCCTATTGCTCTTTGCAACATTGTTTATAAGATTATTTCAAAGATTTTAACACTACGTCTAAAGAAGGTGCTATCGGCTGTGGTGAGTTTCAACCAATCGGCTTTCATAGAGGACCGGTTAATAACAGATAATATCCTTATTGTTTACACCCAAAATAAACAGCCAATAAGGGCAAGACACGTGGAGAAAACTGGGCTTGGTCAGAGGCGCCCTCGGCACTCTACCTACCGATCTCTCCATTAGGGCAACACCCTCTCCTGGGACACGTGGCACGCTCCCAAGCGACGCCCACAGTCCCACATCGAAATAATCAACAAAATGCACACCTCCCAAGACCTATAAAAGGAGGCCAACTATCCCAAAATAGAGGTAATCAGAACTTACGGCATACAAGCCTATTGATCTGTCAGTTGAACTTTCTATTCTCGAACTTACTTAAGCATCGGAGAGCCTTCGGCCGGTACCACACCGGTGCCCTAGGTCTTACCGTGCGTTTGCTCATATTGCAGATCGCATAGACTACCGAGGCCTCAAAGGATACCGAAGGCATAAAATTACTAAGTTGACCCTCTAAGTCAAAGAACCACTTTTTAGCGTCAACAGTTTGGCGCTGACTGTGGGAACCAATAAAATCGACCCTTTATCCCGAACATATGGGGACCACTGAAAAAACTACGTTCGTACCGCGGGAGGGGATGCCGTTCGGCATGCCAAGCGGGGTTAGCCCTACGCCAGCCCCCTACACACCGGCAACTAATCCCCCCGCTTAAGCATCGGAGAGCCTTCGGCCGGTACCACACCGGTGCCCTAGGTCTTACCGTGCGTTTGCTCATATTGCAGATCGCATAGACTACCGAGGCCTCAAAGGATACCGAAGGCATAAAATTACTAAGTTGACCCTCTAAGTCAACGAACCACTTTTTGGCGTCAACAGTTTGGCGCCGTCTGTGGGAACCGATAAAATCGACCCTTTATCCCGAACATATGGGGACCACTGAAAAAACTACGTTCGTACC
>NW_018922984.1:20096-40855 GCF_002207925.1 Prunus avium | reverse complement strand
ACCCATCCTCCCCCTACTCCCCCGCAGTTTTCTTCTCCCTTCCCCTTTTCTGCCCCCCTAAACTTTTGAATTCGAATTCACACCATTTGGAATTGAATTTAGAGACAAGCATACAACCCACGCAATCGGACCACCATACCCACTCTCCGACGACGACGAACCCAGCCATCACCCCCACAGCAACCCCGAGTGGCTTCGCCTACCCCGTCACCCTCGCTCCATCTCCGACCTCGCTTTCCACCATGTAAGAATCGTACCGTTTACAAGTTTCAATTTTGTTTGTATTCGCCATCGTCTATGCCAGGGAGCTGAGAGACAGATAGTTCCAATGAGGATGGGTTTGTGGCTAGGCATGGGGGGGAGAAGGTTTGGAGATACGGTGTGGTGGCTGGGATGAGGGGGGGCTTGGGAGGTAGGTGATTTGGGTTTGGAAGTACAACAATGGCGGAGGGTTGATGGCAAGGAATTATGCGAGTATGGAGGAATTGAGGCGGGCGCTAGATGCCAGGCGGGCCTCTTTCATTTTTCATAAATAGTATAGCCGCGCGGCTATACCATTATTTGGGTTTAATAGACGAATTTGGGTTTTTAGTTATTTATTATTTGATTCTTGTGGATGAATTTCCGAATTTACCCTCACTTTTGACAGAAAATTTAACAGACTTGACGGAAGGAGTACTGGTGCAACAAAGCACCTAGTTGAGTGACCCCGGCAACTAATAATTGAATTGATGGACCAAAGTGTAACTACAGGTATAGTTGAGGGACCATTGCTGCGATTAACCCTAATTTTTTTTCGCAGAAGAAAATTGAGAATTTAAAATAATTGTTTTGCCGTTTGGGTAGGAGTGAATTCGAATTTGGGCTCCTAACTCCAAATCCATTTCTTTGGGTCACTCCTGCATTAATAGCCCATATTTGAATTCGGGCCAAAACTCCAGAGCCCAAATTTAAGGACAGCCCCTCCTTCCTTAATAGTCGTTCAATCAATGAGAATGTTATTATTGGACGGTTGGATTCAACCCGAAACATAACCCCCTCTTCGTCTTCGCGTGAACTCTCTCTCTCACCTGGATCTTTGTTCCGACTGAGCTGTCAAAACACTTTCCCAAATTGTTATATAAAATAAAATCAACCAAATTTGTTTGTATATTCAATCTGTTTTCGTATTATTTATTTATTTATTTGGGGTGAATGTAACTGGGATTTGAGCGGTAGATGATGAGGGCTGTGGATGGTTCGAAGTGAAAAAGGTGTAATTCATTTCTTTCTCGATTGCCCCATTTTCTTCCATTACCAACCTTAACATCCGGTATGCAAAGAAAAGTTTAGGCAGCGGCTTTGGTGCTTTCTTTTTGAGAGCATAGGATAGAAGAAACACTTGAAGCTGCTACCTGCTAAAACCCCTTGAGGCCAAGCTCGAGAGGTTCCTCCAGTGGTTACAGGTGCCCATATGTTTGCATTCTCCTCTAAATTTTCATCACTAACCAAATACCGCAAACTGTGATTTTGATCATTTGGGTTTTCGAATTGAGGTTAATGGACCGGAGCTACATGGCTGCAAGATCAAGTACTCTAATTCCAGCAAAGGGTTTGACATTTTTTCGTCTAGTGAAGTTTCTGATGATGGTAATCCAGCTCTTTCATTTACGCATAAGTTATTGGGTTTTTGTTTATCTATGCTTTTACTCATTTTGTTATCTGAGAACATGTGCGACAGGTAAATAATTCGAATTTGAGTGTCAGATACTAACTTCTTTAAGAATCATATGGAAAAATATACCACAGCATTCGAATTCTATGGGTATTCGGCTGGACAAACCTTATTAACTAGTACTTCAACTCAACTTTAGCAATTTGGTCCTTTGATAATTGAAGTAAACATGGACATAAGTTATTGAAGATTTTTCTTTGAACTTTTTTGTGCAATCTGTCAAGATAATTTGATTTGGGCAAGCCGAGAAACTTACTTGGGAAAACATATGCAAACCCCCCAGGAACTCCTTGGTTTCTTCTATTTCCTTGGGCAAGCCCTAATTCAGCCAACCCACTCATGTCCACCCCTCCTAGTTAAGAATCCATGGGTAAATGTGTCCCAATAAAAACCACATTGTAAGTGAAGGGTCCCAAAAATTTCACATACTAGTTTAAGATGTTCTTTTATTTTTTGTTTTAGTGTGCAACATTCTAGGTTGCAACACTCCAATAATTAGACCATAATTTTGATTTGTTTTTGGAACTAAATTTCAGGGGTTTTATTGGTTGTTCCTCTGGATTTAGCAAGAACTCCTATGAGAGTGTTGCAAGATCCTCTTCTTGGACCAGAGTGTAGAGCAATGTTTGAAGAAGGAGATGTAGATGATAGGTTGTTGATGTTTTTGTTTCTGATAGTGGAGTGTGTCTGCAAGAATTCTTCTTGGAAGCCTTATGTATAGAATGCACTTTGTTGAATGATCAATTACAAATTTTCTCGTATATCTTTTGGCTGAGCTTCACTTGGGATAACATCAGGTATCCTGATATGCTTCCAACTACTTTTGGCAATCCATTTTGGTGTACGAATGATGAGCTTTTGGAGCTAGAAGGGACAACATTGTGTCGAGCAACTGAATTACAGGTAAAAGATCTTAGGGCATCTGGCCATGACATTTAAACACTCACGTGTAGATTGTGTACATATACGTGCCGTCTAATGTGGAAAAGTCCATGCTATGATGATTTATTATGGTCCTTCTAAGAGGATGAAGGGTATATATAATAATATGCACAATACGTTTATGAAAATTTATCTTAAGACATGCCCGAAAGTGCTTTTAATTTCTTATGACACGCCAGGCTCATTTGGCTTGCCAACATACCGAAGCTTTGTTTGTTTTATGTTACAAAGTATCTAGATTAATATTTGGTTCTGTCAAATATGGTTTTAAGTAGTTTATCTTCTTTGTGTAGTATATTTGACCGAAGACAGGTTGCTGTCTTTATTTGATGATAAACTGATGACTCTGATGGAGAAACTGTTAACTCTGAACAGAGATTTAGAAAGCTGTGTCAGAAATAGGATTTTCCCCTCTATTATTGTCATAAGAGAATGAAATTCGTAGGTCTTATCCAGTCATTTTGATCATATAATTACCATATATTTTCTTATCCAGCTGGTGGACCTATGCGGTTTCGTCATTGAGTCATCATGTGACTCTACTAAGCTCATGCTGCTTTTTATATGAATTGACATTCTCTTTAAATTTAATGGTCCTAACTCTTGATGTCTGGTATTTGATGGCAGACTGTCCAATTTTTTGTTTTTTGTTTTTTGTTTTTTTTTTATGGATAGTCCGCCATGTAATCTTGAAAGATGCTATCTAAAATTACATGTGGAACAACATTCAGATCGATAGACATTATAGATAGTTATATGCATTTTTAATTTTACTGTGATTAGTTACTGATAATATCCAATACCTGTTGTTTCTTTTTCAGAGATGTTTGCTTTGAAGATTTCCTTTGGTAGGTACCATGTTGTGAATAATCATTGAATTCTCTTCCTAATTATGTCTGTTCATGGGGTCTGCACCTTTGTTCCTTATGAGTGGACGGCAATAGGAGGATCTATAAATTGACTGTTGAAACATTCAAAACTCAATTATTTAAGATCTATAAATCTTTGTGGGCCCTTGGGTGCCATTTGATTCTCTGAAGAATAATTCTTATGAACTTTTCCTTCCCTCTACCCGAGCTCTCTGTTTGAATATGTTATTGTGCAAGTAAAAACCATAGTCAGAGTCATGAATGTCGTATGCGAGATCTCTGTGACATTTGGATTTGTTCACAATCTTTGTCCTTAGGGACCTCTTTCCCTTTGTGTGTGTGTGTGAAGGACGTCCTACATTTGTGATGCAAATTAATGCCATCCTACTTTAGTGTTAATATTTTGTGCGTTAAATTGATGCTGTTGTTTCTTTACTCATTTATTTTTTTGACCAGGGCGTTGACTCAAAGCATTGGTCTTCTCTCTTATACATTCTTGGCATGGACAGGCCATGACAGAATAGTAGTACCGATAGTGAGCTTTGTTACGCAAGCTTCTGGTTGTGTGTGTATTCCTTTCTTTCCTGTTTTCTTTTCTGTGTGATAGACGTGAAACAGTATGCAAAATGTGGCTTATTGTTGTATGTGCTAGTAAATGGATGACCAGGATATTACCCATGAGGTTGTAGTCCAGCGGTTGGGGGACTAGTTGGGCTCCCTCCTTGAGGTCAGGGGTTCTACACTCAGTGAGGTACCTATCTAGAAATTTATTGCTAGAGTTTCCTGCCCAGAAGATTGTAGGGTTCGGCAGTGGGCCCCAGTTTGGAAGTTGAGTCAGCAAAGCTGACAAATTGGAGTTATGGGATTAAAAATAATAATAATAAAAATGGATGACCAGGATATTTGATGTGCCATTGCAATGCCATATTTATACTAGCTTGAGGTTATGACCTTTGGGTTTAAAGGAAGGCTGAAACCTGAACTTTCAAGATCTTGATGGAGGAGCATATGCACTATGTTTGGAGATCTTAATGTTATTTTTTTATTTATTTTTGGTTTTTGTTTCCATGGGCAGTTGAAATGCTGCTTTTTTAATTATCCTCATTCTCAATTACTTGATGTTACTCGTACATTTATATCTAGTATTAACAGCTCATGTCCATTGCAGGTGGATTGTGAATTCAACACATCAAATGAGGCGTTAGAATTAATGCATGGGACGGAACATTTCATGTCTAATCTTTCCCTGCTGTTGCGGTGGTCCCCATATTCAACCGAGGCTGATTTTCTGAAGAAGGTAAGTTTCTACAATATTTTCTTTATATACATGGGGAGAGAGAGAGAGAGAGAGAGAGAGAGAGAGAGAGAGAGAGCTTTTTCTATTTTTTTATATTCACCGCACCATTCAAATATTGATCGTATGTATTTGGTTTGTTTGGTAAACTCTCAGGAACCCATTGAATTGATCATCATGAACGCTAGAGATGCACACCAGTTCCTCTATAACAATGCCACGTAATTCAAAAACCATGGTTCACAACTTTTTGGACAGTAATTTTTCTATCTATTTAAATTTGTATGGATTTTTCTGTACTCTAAACATTGGTGCTGCTCCGTCATATCTTTGTAGTTTGAGAAGGGAAATTGCACCTTGAGAACATTCTTTCCTTGTCTGTTAAATTGGATGGGTATGCTCTGAATCTATAAAGTACTGATTCTTCAAATATTGTCGGTATGGGGTATCAGATACCAATATGATCCCCATACACCCCGACCAGTACGTGGTGGATGTGGCCAAGATTTGGTTACTGTACGATCTGGTATTCCTATAAATAAAAACCTGTCAGGATATGACATACATCATGTTGCAATTATTTTTTGAAAAGTTGGGACAGGGAATAGGTGGGTGTGATTGTTGTTTTTAAAAACTTATAGGCCAGTTTGTGATTTGGTTGTTAAGGCTTCACAAGAGAATCCATTCCTTTCCTCCTATATTAGATGCTGATTTAAAAGAGCTAAAAGAGGGGCTTGGATTTTATACTATTTCTGATTACATCTGTAGAAGAGAAGGAGAATAAGGGTAGAAGAAAGAGAAGGGTAAAAAAAACTCAACACAAAGAACTCGCCTGTACAGCAGCAGACCATGAACAAGGATGAACTTGATGCATGAACAAGAAATGAATAGATAATAGATATGATTGTTATTTAACCTATTTATATATACCATAATTTGTACTATTGTATTTCTATATTAGTTTTTGGAGATTTTCCATATCATGTGTCGTATTTTGTATCATGTATTTGTACCTGTGCAACATACATCTGAATACGCTAATTAGTGTGTAAGTTTAGGTTACTCTAATTTGAAATAAACTGATATGAGCACTTTCACCTACTCTAAAGCCTATATTGCTATGAACTTCAATTTGTGTGTCATGGTATTTCTATTGCTTTCATGGTTAAGATATGCCGCTGATAGGAATTTTGTTTGATATATTTCCATTTTTCTCTTGAGATGACAGTTTAATGACATCAGAGCTCATGGCGCAAAGGTTATTATCTATAGTTTATGGTCCAATGTGGAGCTAGACTTTGATACTGATCCTGAGGTTGACAATTTCTTTCATCTTCCATGTTCTTCTCTTTTATTTTATTTTGAAATGTAACGCGTCCTCATCCGATGAGGTTGCTTTTTGTGACTTGGTAGTGCAGGATATTCGAAGAATTAGTGGGGATACCAAAAAGTTAACGCTAGACCCCAATGGAAGACAGTAAATGAAGAGCACATTGCTAACCATTTCCATTATCCTCTCCGGGTAATCCTCCTATAGCATATGTACACTTGATTAATATATAAGAATTTGAGTTGTCTGAGTGGATTTTGATAGTTCTGTATGCTCCACAGGTATACTTGTCCATCTTGTACTTGCGGATACCCGAAACCTGTCAGATAGTACTTACTTCGTGTGCGAGTTGTTGATCATCATTAACATTGCCAATGATCTAAAATTTCCTTAATTTATCTAGTATAAACCACAAACTGGAGGTTTTGTGGAGGTTGTACCAAATTTTGAAACAGTTGTTTCCCATTGCAGGCAGATGAACTTAAGTTGTTCTTATTTGAACTACACTGCTATCTCTTTACTCTCTGCTTTAACGATGCAGTGGCTTAACCATGCAGGGTCAAGTTATTATGACTATTGAATTTCTAAAAGAAGCACCTCGTGTCTGTATCCATAGCTTCAATGTTTATCACAAAAATCGTCTAATACTGGTATATATCTTTTCCTTGCTGAATTTGAATGTCTGCTGTGGTGTTGGCTATCAAATAATTTTTAGGCCATTTATTTTGTCCTTCACTGTACATGTGATTTCTGTAAAATCACAAGGTTATTCATACAAACAAACATGCACTGACAAACGCATGCACAGTGTAGGTTTTTGTGTATCTTACAGAATTTAACATTCTGCTGGCAGTGTTGGCTATAAATGTAATTTTGAGGCAATATTTGCAATTAATTGTTCCAGGGTTTTTACTCCCACACGGACACACACAATATAGCTCACTAGTACTTAAGCTGATTCATTATGCCCAAATTTCTCTCTCTCTCTCTCTCTCTCTCTCTCTCTCCCCCTTTCAAATTTTTTGTTGAGTCATTTATATTGTCACAGTACGTGTAATTACTGCTGGTGCATGAAGAGAATTTTCTGTGGCAAAAAAATGCAAGCTTAAGACAGCATTGCGAATTTTTGTCTGGTCCAGGGGGTTGGTTTTGTTTTAGTATACTGTTGTGTAATGGAATGGGGTGTGTTGTCCCAAAAAATGGTGTGAAATTGTAAGGAATGCTAAATTAGACTATTGCTCATATTTAAACCTGATATGGCGTCTCTTGTATGATTTAAAGGCCTACAAGGCGTGTACTTTGTATTGAATAATTTCGTAATGTATTTATTTGCCTATAGGTTTAAGATTAGGAAATAAGTTATCTTTCCTTTTTTATTTTTGGGTGGAAAAAGTTATCTTTCCTTTTTTATTTTTGGGTGGAAAAAGTTGTCTTTCCTTTTTTTTTTGGGTGGAAAAGTTATCTTTCCTCTTTTTTTTTTGGTCGAAAAAGTTATCTTCCTAATTCCAATAGGTTTTAGAAATCCTATTCTAACAAGAGATTTAACAACCTATGTATTATAAATAGGCTTGCTGGGAGTTCTTTTCTGCAACAACAGCAAAACAGAGAAGATACACAAGGGTAGAGAGTCAAAGAGCGATAGAGAGATCTATAGCAAGGTTTTGGGGATTGGCATTGGGATTTCAGTAAGTTGTTGTAATCAATTGCTTTAACCATGGCTTCAATGTTTATAGCAAAAGTCGTCTAATACTGGTATATATCTTTTCCAGTAAATTTTGTGGCATAAGAAGAAAGCTGCAACATAGACTCTTCTTTAAACGAAACATTTCCACTGGCAATATATGCACAGTTAAAGTTGAGCCACCAATGGCAATCGGGTAGAAGATCTGAAGATCTTAATAAATGAAATTGAAAAGATGGTATTGTACAAATCTGGCAAACCAGAACAGTATGTGAGATGTTTGAAAATTTCAAGGAAGTACCAGAGAGCACGAAATCAAGCAACCGAAACTCGACATGCACAAAATTGAAAGACAATATAGTGTCTCTGCTCGCATGCAACATTGTCTGAACTTTTATGTGACAAATAATTCATTCTTTTTGTAAGTAGGAAGACAATCGATTTTACTGAGAGCAACAGTCCAAATTTTGAATTCATGACTACTGAATTTGTAACATAGAAACGAGAAAAGACCCACACAAAAATTGAAAACAGCTTCAACCAAATTAAACTAAATCTTACTAAACTAACTAATTAAGATCTACCAACGAGATGATGAACCATCTGATCGATTCATCAACCCCTCCAAATATCTTATTCATTGATCTCGATCTTGATCTCAGTTTAAGTTCAGTCGACCACACAAAGATTTTGATACTCTTTGCCAGATATGGCTGCTTCCATGAGATGGCGCCGGCCAATTTCTCCACCATTGTCCAAGAAAGACTTAATCAATGCGTCGGAAGTGCCACACAACAGCGTCACCCCTGGATGAGGTTCTTCTATACGGGGCATCCGGCCCCCTAAGTCATAAATATTCCAAAGCAAAATGTGTGGCATCGCGTACCCTTGCTGCTTAAACTTGCTCTGTGTTTCATCATACAGGGCCTTCCAAGATGAGGTGCAGCCACCAAATCTTACGTTGTCAGTGAACACAAACACCTTCTTCATCATCTGCTCTGCCTTCAAGTTCTCATTCACAGCCACTTCCAGAAGCAAATCGCACACCTTCTGAAAATCAACACCCTCGCTGCACTTCTTGCTACATGTCCTCATCACAAACTCGCACTTGGACTTGAGATCACCGCCTTGTATCGAATGCAGCTGCGGCAGCTGATCGGGTAATGGACCGAGACCCATCACCTTTCGTTTCCATGCCGGCTCTTCACTAAGTTCACACACCAAAATGCCCAAGCTCGCCGCCAATTCTATGACTCGTTCGCCCATGAAATTGGTGGTGATGTTACACACTGCCAAGCAGTTTTTAAATTTGCCCAAACCCTCCTCCCCATGCTTTTGCTGCTTTAGGTACATGTCCTCCAGCATTGCCTTCCACTGAAGCTCAGCTGCTTCGCCGACATTCTTATCCTTTACATATCTTATGATATCATTTGGAAGCAATGCATCCGGCTTTATGCTGCTGCTGCCGCCTGCTTTCACCTCCTCTAAATACTTCTTAACCACACAGAGCGAGCGGCGAGAGCGCTCTCGAATGAAATACAAGAGTCGCTCATACTCGGTCAAGGGCTCCAAAAACTCCTTCCTAAGCCGTTCCCACTCTTCCGATTGATCTGACTCTGGCGGGAAAAGTCTACTCCCAAGGCTTTCAAACAGCAAAATGGCGCGGGTGGCTTGGTCTCCTTCCGGGCTGTTGGGAGTGCAACAGGCTGCAGCCCTGGTAACAAAAAGACTAGTACCATCTTCTTTATCATCATCTTCGGATGACGGGTCCAATTCCATCCGCAGCTTGTGCTGCTTAAATTTGCAGATATCAGACTTCAACTGCTCCGCAAAGAAATCCATAACCCGGTTGTGTAACAACTTATAGTCAGGGTCACAGTGGAGCCTCTGCGCGGCAGCATCAGCATCTTGGCCTTGTTGTAGAAGAAGGCCGTAGAGAATCTCGACAAGGTCCCACATAGAAGCGAAATTGCCGGAGCCGGCAAAGGAGGGGAGGTTGCATAATAGCGTCTTGGGGTGGTTGTGGTGGACCCAAAATGCGGCCGTGGAGAAGGCCTCCGGATAACATTTTCCTTCAGGAGCAGAGATAGAATTGAGATTGAAGATGAGCTTGAGGGTGGTTAGGGGATTGTGAGACCAGGCCACCGGCAGCAGTTGCTTCAGATAGTTAAGGGAGACATGCTTCTTCTGCAGCGTCTGCTTGTTTTCTTCATAGGATAACTCTGGTGGTGTCACATGGAAACACCAATCAGGGCGGTGGTCTGGTGATGTCATGTGGAAATATAGATCATGGCAGGGATCACCGTAAGAAGAGAAGGAGGAGGAAATAGGGGAGATGGAGGAGATCTTGGCCATGTCACCCTTGGAGTTAGAAGCCATTAATCTTCTCGTGAGCAGTGGAAGTGGAGGAGGAGCCAAGAGTTTCAGAACCCTTGTGAAAGTGAAACATGCTTGCACTGGTACTGGTTTCTTCATCTCTAATATTTCTCTAATTCAAATTCAACACTCTCTCTTGATTTTTAGGGTTCCAATGAAAAGAACACCCTTGTCTCTCTCTCTCTCTCTCTCTCTCTCTCTCTCTCTCTCTCTCTCTCTCTCTCTCTCTTTTATAGACGTAATTATAGATTCGCTGCCACCAAGGATTTTATTTTTTCTTTCCTACTTGGAAGTAAAGGAATTATAAGACGTATCAAATACACGAGATAATTATAACACAAACAATTGTCAGTGGAGTAATACTCTAAAAAATGATTTATATTTTTTTGTTGGATCTAAAAAAGGATTTACATTCTCAAATTTTCTTCACCAAAAAAATACTAATAAAAGATAAAGATTTTCCTTTTTCTTTTATTTTATTTTTTCGTTTTTTGAGGTCGAAAGACTTACAACTAAACATAATAAAAAACAAAATATTGTCCTTCTACTAATAACCAATACAACCATACAAACCAACAGGAGTTGGTCCAAGTGGAAGGGGCTTGGATCCTTTAAACAAGAGATCCTGGGTTTGATCCCAGGCGCTTGCGAATAGAGCAGACTTTGTTGGGAGAGGTCCCCGCTTTGCGCCCGACAGTACCTCGAGGGTTAGTCCCCGCAATCGCGCGGGGGATACCTTGGTTTTCACCAAAAAAAAAAAAAAATACAACCATACCAAACACAGACATGGTTTTTTTTTTTTTGGGTTGGAAGAGATGTTTTATTAAACACATGACATAGTTAATGCACTTGAAAATATTGTATCAAACTCTGTGGACAACCGAAACACATCTAATGCATCTGAATTTCTTTTTCCGTTTTTAATATAAATGGCAACCTCTCATTGATTTTTGAAAAATTAAAATCGTTGAAAAAGATCAAGCGTTCGAATCATATAACATAAAATCTCTGTGAATTTTCTTTGGAGTGTTTGTACTTTGGAGTTTAAGACTTTTACCACTCTTTTTAGTTTTTACTTATTATGGAAGACATAATTTGTGCCAGATTCGCATTTTCGTTCTTAAATTCAAAAAATGAATGCTGTAGTCCCTCAATTCCACATCACTTTGAGAACTGAAGTGCCCAACTTCATCATTATAACATGTTCCAACTCTAGACTTCCATCAACATCATGTCAACGTAGGGTTTATCATTAGGGTTTCGTTATTCTGACAGAATAATCTTGTAAAGGGAAATCGAACGATAACTTTAAGGTAAAAAAAGTTGGAATCCAGAGGAAATCTCTAAATTTGATTAATAATATGAATAAACTGTTAAATACAATGTCATGAGTTGGCTAAAATAGAAAACAAAGAAACCCTAGAATCTAGAATAATCCTAAACTTAACTAACAAGAAAATAATAAAAATTCTAGTTAAACTCATATTAGGAAAATAATACCCTAATAGATAACGTATTCTAAAAATATAAAATAAAATATTAAACTAAATATAGATCTTGACAGAATATCCATAATTGCTTCAAACTTCTCAATCAATCCGAAAATCTCAACGATACGCCTTCCTTCTTTTCCTATCGCCATAATTAATACTCAAACATGATTTTCCATATTTGAAGACCAATTATCTTATTTGGAAATTTTTCCATTTTCTAAATTTCAATAAACCCATGTTTTGTCCTACATAAAAAGAACAAAATGGCTTACCTATATAATGCGTTACAAAACTTAAAAATCCTACCCACCTATGGTTAGTAACCTAGAGGATATGAAGGAGGGATAATGAATGGTTCATGTCCTCTAAGTTACTCACGATTAGGTGAGATAGATTTTTTAGATTTAGAAATGCATCATTCCCTTGATATCTAAGGTTAGGCTCCTCTATTGACCCCAAAAAACAAAGGTTAGGCTCCTCCCCCCTTTTTTTTGGGCCAAAGTTAGGAAGGTGTAGGAGGATTTATCACATAGATGCTACAAGAATTTATCACTCATGAAGGCTATACCATTTGCCACTGAACTAGAACATGTTAGCAACATCTTTACATTTTTCAGAAGCACGATTTTGATGACTTATTATAATTGAAGAGACTAATCCAGCAGTGACGTTGTTGAGTGCCTTCTTCTACCTTCTAGGACAATTTGATCAGGTCCTTCTTGGACAAAGAGTATCAAACTCTCTCTGTAGTCGACTGAACTTAAACTCTGAGATCAAGATCATCGATCCATTGGATATTTGGATTGAAGGGATTGATGATCTGATCTGATTTGATCTTATGATTCATCATCTCCTAGGTAGACTTAAGCTTTGCACTTTTGCACTCATATACTATTGTCTGTCTGAAAAAAAATGTGGACGAAATTGATAATAAGTTTCATGAATTATTAAGAGACGAGATGAGATTAGATGAAAAGTGTTGAAATCAATGCACATTTGTGCTAAAGAAATGTGTGGAGAAATCTAGAAGCTTGAAGAAAGTTCTATAGCTTGATGGAAAGGTAGCAGCCATATGCAAACCTTGAAGATTATTCTAGAAAAGTCAAGAGTTCACAATAAAGAAGTTGCAAGGCAACAAAGCAAATGAATATGGTAGAATATTCTAGATGAAGCCACACACTTGTGGTTGGAAAAAGGATCAAAAGAGGGTTGAAATTGGAAGAACTTTCTAGAACAAAAGAATGCCTATAAATAGGCATACAACCACAATGAAAAGTGGAGTGAACCAATCAACTCCCAATCTATGCGGAGTGTAACAAGAAGACTCCCAAACTATAAGGGAGCCATGAGCTACCCAAAGGAAGCTATGTTGAGAGCCAATAAGCTCACCAATCTAAGTGAAGGGCCAAATAGCCCAAACTATTCTAAATCAAGTGTGATGGCCAATAAGCCAATAAGCTATGAAGAAGGCCAATTAGCCTATACCTCACCTATGTACTATTCTCCTCCAAATCTAATAAAATCACTTTGTTTCCCCTAACAATCCGACAGTGGTATCAGAGCAACTCACATCACACCTCCTAAATTCTAACAGTGGTATCAGAGCTGGTTCGATCGCATTGGGCGTCAGAGCTGGTTCAATCGCTTTGGGCGTAAGGGCCGACTCAAGACTCTATCAAAGCTGTGTTCTATCAACTACGGGCGCATGGCCCAATTCTAAGGAAGCAAAGGAAGCAAGGTACGTGCTATCAATACTTAATTCAAAGTTTCAAGAAATCCAGAGAAGGGGAAGGATATCTAGAGAAAGTTCTAGAGGAGGAGATAGTGAAAATAAAAGAGAGATGACATGAGAGGAAAAACTTTCCTCCGTGTGGGGTGTGCAAAAAAAAGGAAGCCCAAATGTTGAAACTAAAAATTGGGCGTTGAGAAGGGAAAAATATTGCCTGCAAAGAACTATCAAGGTAACTATGAGCAAAGAATGTGCCACAAGAGCACGAAGATGCATCATCAACTAGAGCTTCATCAAATGCTATCTTCAGGAGGAGCATAAAGTGAACAAGGCTCTTCCATGACTAAGGATACAAAGCATGCGTGGGGAAACACAAATATGCATTAAGGAGGAGTGTTGAAATTAATGCACATTTGTGCTAAAGAAATGTGTGGAGAAATCTAGAAGCTTGAAGAAAGTTCTATAGCTTGATGGAAAGGTAGCAGCCATATGCAAACCTTGAAGATTATTCTAGAAAAGTCAAGAGTTCACAATAAAGAAGTTGCAAGGCAACAAAGCAAAATGAATATGGTAGAATATTCTAGATGAAGCCACACACTTGTGGTTGGAAAAAGGATCAAAAGAGGGTTGAAGTTGGAAGAACTTTCTAGAACAAAAGAATGCCTATAAATAGGCATGCAACCACAATGAAAAGTGGAGTGAACCAATCAACTCCCAATCTATGCGGAGTGTAACAAGAAGACTCCCAAACTATAAGGGAGCCATGAGCTACCCAAAGGAAGCTATGTTGAGAGCCAATAAGCTCACCAATCTAAGTGAAGGGCCAAAAAGCTCAAACTATTCTAAATCAAGTGTGATGGCCAATAAGCCAATAAGCTATGAAGAAGGCCAATTAGCCTATACCTCACCTATGTACTATTCTCCTCCAAATCTAATAAAATCACTTTGTTTCCCCTAACAATCCAACAAAAAGATTTGGGATTATTTAACTATTAAAGCAAAGGTTTCATTTTCCACTTGGCCTTTATTGAGGTTCCTCTTTTTATTGTTTTTATTTTTGGTAAAAAGGGGGCTGAAGCCTAAAACACAAAAAGAACTACACAACAACCATCCTTGGACGAGCCAAGCTTCTGGCATCAGCAGCAAGAAGCTCAACAACCACACCAGGTGCAGAATCCAAAACATGCAAACCCAAGGGAAGATCATGGCTCATAGAAGCCAAAAAAATCAGCAACAAAATTCTGCTCTAGAAAAATATGCTTGATAGAACAGCACCACTCCTGAATCAGCAAATGGCAGCAATTGATAATGCTAAAAAGAGGATGAGTAGGACTAGTAGGATTCTGTAATAGAACCACAGCAGACTTAGAATCACAAACGAATTGTCAAGCATGCGCATCGATTTAACTTCAGCCACTCAGCTTCTTCCACAGTCTCCAGTTTGTCTTCCAATGTCATGTCTAGATCTTGTTGAGCCAACACATCTCTGACCTCACACTGCCACATACCAAAATTATTTGTTCCATCAAATTTTTCTACTTCGAACTTTGCATTCTAGAAACATGCGCGCTTTCCGGCAAAGGATGCCCGCTTTCTGATCCCTATTCGTCACCCATCTTCAACAGCCAAATTAGTACAGGCTTTAATATAAATTATAGTACTAATGCTCTGATACCAATTGTGCTTAGAGCACCAAATGGAAACATATAAAAGGAATAAAAACAGAAAATGCTTTTTATTAGTGAGGTTACGAAGCACAAAGAGAAAGATTTCTCTCAGAAGGGCACACATTACAATTCTTACATGTGCCTGCTTTTATAACAAAATAAGAGGTTTTCCTCTATACATGTTAAACCATAAATTAATTGGTGTCTTTGAAAAACTCAAGGAACACTAGAAGACTAATTTTCACATAGGTCGCACCACATGTCAACAGATCTATCCGAGCAAGGCTTGTTGGAATTCTTCCATCTATATGGTTTCTTGACAAATCAAGAGAATCCAATAACTGCAAGTTTCTGATCTCTGGAGTTATTTGCCTGTTAATTGGTTTCTCGATAGGTTTAAAGAAACCAACCCAACAAGATGAGTGATTTCACTTGGAATCTGCAGAGTTCATAGAGAAATCCAAATTTTAAATTTGTTTTAGATGGCATAATTGTGAGGGCAGGCTTCCATTGAAGTGATTAGACGAAAGCATAAGGATAACAAAATTCTTTAAGCTAACCCCTAACCATTCAGATATTGGTCCGGGTAATTTATAATCCCCAACATCAACGACTTCTAACCTTGTGCAATTCTTCAACGATGAAGGCAATTGTCCCACAAATCTATTGCTTCTTAATTTGAGTGTTTAAATCGAAATACAGAGCCTATTGTTGTAGGAATTTTCCCTGACAAAGCATTGTAACTCAAATCAAGCATGACTAGATTCTCCAAATGTGTCAAGCAATCTGGAACTTGTCCAGAAACATTGTTGCTTGAGAGGTTAAGAAAGCCTAAACAAATAGTTGCACTTGAACACAAGAACGAAATTGACCCTGAAACTTTATTATTAGAGAGATCCAGATAATTTGCTTTTGATAGAACTGAGGCCATTGGACCTTCCAATTGGTTCGAACTCAGATGTAGTTGAGGGAAATATGAAGACTCCAATGTCAAATTTGCAAATGAGTTTTGAGCACATGTAGAGAATAATATTTGAACAAACTTAGAAAGTTGTCCACTCAGAAATGGCAAGAAAGATTTTAATATCTTCTTACCTTAAAGTTTATTAGAATAAAGGTAAGGGGAAAAAAAAACAGAAACTTGTGGTTTATTTTTTCCGTAACACTCCAAATGAAACGACGACGTTTCATTTAAAGTTTTAAACACTGAAATTGAATTCATTAACCCTAAAAAGGAAACACGCCATCGTCTTCCTCACAGCCAGTCTGCAACTCGCAAAATCTCTTCCGGTTCATAAGGCTCCAGATATGGCGATTCCTTGCTCCGCCTGGCCACGCCTTGCAACGCCTCCTCACGCCTTCACAGCGCTAAACGTACAACTCGTGAAACAGCCGACCGCCTCGGGCGATTCCCTGCTGCCTCGTTCTGACGCGCGCGCATGGCGAAGGCATGCCTTTGAAAACACTGGTCTGAACATAACTCTGATTTCGAAAGCTCAAATCAATATGGTTTCTTCATTAAAGCTACTCCAAATAATTCTCTCCTTGATAGGAAATCTAAAGGTCATCAAAATCAAACCAATGTAGATCTCTGAAATTTGGTATGAATTGATGATATGATATGATCAGCTACTGGAATTGGATTATGCTTACCTAAAATGTTAATTAATTAGTTTAGTAATCTATAATGTTATTTGCTTTGCACTTTTGCACTGATTGATATTCGATTGTCTGTCTGCCTTAGCCTAGCTTCTGCTCAGCTACTAGAATTGGATTCTGCTTACCTAAAAGTTTTGGGATTAGGACGATTTTTCTTCTTCTTTCCTCATTTACAGGTAATTAATTATATATATATATATATATACACTATTCTGAGCAAATAATGCTAACTAAATTCATTTTAGTTGAAATTACAGTGAGAAAATACCACGTTATGGAGCAATAATAGTTTCATCTTACTAATATATCTTTCCCTTGTACCATGGTTGACAAAAAAGTAAAATTGCAGAATTATGGCTAATCAAGAACAGTCTTGCATACCCATGTGAATGGATGCATCAAAATAAAAATGCAGCTTCACAAAGGACATGCCATTAGCAAATTGAAAGATGGGTAAGTCCATGGCCCAATCTCACTAATGGGACCTTAAAATGACCCCTACGGTTAAATTACACAATAGACTATGGTCTATATGGTGGTAGACAGAAAAGTGGTTGAAATTGGCTATTTGTTTTTCTTCAAGGAATTAATTGACTGATTTTTTAATTCAGGGAGTTAATTTCAACAAGTGTCATAGTTCAAGGGGTAAAATGGCTGAAAATCCTAAAATTTAATTGACAATTTATAGTTTTTTTTTTTAAAAAAAAAGTGTTGGATTATAGTTTTACCGTCTCCATAAATCATAGCTCTCTCAATATTTTTTAATTTTTAGTATATTCTTTAAATATATTGGTTAATTCAATTAAAGTACTACTAGACCCTAATATTTTCGTATAGCAATTGTGACATCCACGTGTCGACATGTGAAAGGGAGGATGAAAAGAATGTAGGAAATTTGATAGTATGTAAAAGGAATGATGAAAAGGAAGGATGAAGGGAATGTGAATAACCCCAAACCTTCAGAGGTTAAAATGTCGTTAGCCCTTGAATATAATTACCCGTATGATGGATTTTATTTTAATTTTAAAAAAATCAATGAGAGGATAACATTGATAACTTATTATTACTAGTCCCTTGGCACATGCTCACGCGTGTGCCAATTGGTTTTCTTTTTTTAATTTTTAATTTTAGAATTAAAAAAGATAATAGGTAGTTGTGTTTCATAAAAATAGGACCCATTATCTTATTTAATTTTAAAATTTTTAATATGAAGAAGTGTAAATTTATCATACTATCCTCATTTAATTAATAATTTCAGTTATATAGATTCAACCTAAACATAAATAACTTATTGTAAACTCTTTGAAGAAGTTCAACTTGTCTTTTTTTGACCAAAAAAAGAAAAAAAAAGAAAAAAGAAGTTGAACCTCTCTTTTTTTCGCCTTATTCTCCCCATGAAATATGTGATGAGATTTGAGTTTGACCCAAAAAAAAAAAAAAAAAAATATAAAAAGATCCATCATATGTGCGGACTGAGAATATGTGGATTTTATTATTAATTGTTGGCATGCATTTCTCAAGCTCTCCGGCTATAAAAATCCATTTACATTATAACTATATTAATGTGCTTGATTTGGGCAATTATTTTTGGAACGATTTGTTTATTAAAACTAACAAAAATGGTTTCACTGTTTTTGTTTTCTAAAACTATTTCTGATTAAGCTATCAGACGCATCCTCAAATTTTGAAAATACAAATTAATTTTATGGGTTTTTTTAGTACAAGCAATACTAAAAAAGGTGGGTTTTTACTAGACTGAATCCCGTTGGCAATGGGAACAAATTCTTGAGCAATAAGTTTCATATTAATAAGGCGAAGGCCGCTAGCAGGCCAAGTAATGCTCTGGGAGCTTCAATTTTCTACTCAAAACAAAGAGGACGCCCATATATTACAAAAGAAAGGAAACAACAACATCCAAACAAAACAGGGAATAATTACGACAACAAACCAAAAAAAACAGTTCCGAGCCAACCCACCCACTAATCTTCTTATTATGGAGTTAAGACACTCCAGCTGTCCATGGCAACTTTGCACCTGTCACGACCCGATTCAAAAATAAAGAATATTCCCGAATCATGGCATGAGTCATACCATAGTCATAAGAATAAAATCCTACAACCATGATATGATGAGAAATAGAGCCACAAAAAAATACAAATTTACTTAACATCACAAAATCAGAGTCGCAGTAGCTTGTAGTTAACTACACACTAAGATCTTTAACAAACGGTCTTACAAATATTAATTACATAAATCAACAATAAAAGCCCAGCAGCTCAGTTGAACCCGCTTCCTCAAACTTCTTCTTAAATCCTGCACAATCTATTAGGGTATGAGCATTCTAATGCCCAGTAGAGTACCTTCAAACCCCTCAAAGTCAGCTATCACAGTTAATCAAAGTGTCATGCATAAAACAACACAAGATATATAAATTATGCAATCATACCAGATAAATAAATTTGCAATGCGGTGATGCCATGAACTCACTCCCTTCTAATCCCACTAATTCATATCCTAGGGCAACAAGCCTGTATGTCCCATACCATGCGTTTTACCACTGTGGCTCCGAATACCCTAAAATATGAACTAGCGCCCATCCGTCCCTTAACCCAATTTTCTTTTGCTTACGAATTTCTCAACTTTCACTTATCATTACAGGCCATGCTCCCATCACCTCAATATATTCAAGCTCTGCTCCCGTCACCTGAATATATTCCATATTTTATTCAGATATATCTAAAGCCTTCTCCCACCCCTTAGATATATCTCAAATGACACACACACACACTCCAAACACCACTGTATTTCTGATGCATATGTAGTGCAGCACAAACATCATTTATTTCTGCTGAATAATGCCACAGATAATAACAATAATATAACAGGCTTAATCACATGAATAATAATATTCACCCAATATCAAATAATATCCACGGAAAAACATCAATAATAATATTCACACAACATCAAATAATATTCATGGGAAAACATCAATAATAATATTCACATAACATCAAATAATAATCATCGAGCAAAGCAACAATAATATTCACATTTATAGTACTACATATAACCACCAAGATTAAAAGTGACATAGCCCAATCATCGGGAAATCAAGAAACCCTACCTCAAGTCCAGCTAGCTTAATCTTGTGCGGTTTTGTCCTCGAAAGTACGCAGAGTAGAACACCTATAATCTTGTGTGGTTTCGTCCTCGAAAGAACGCAGAGTAGAACACCTAGTTAAGATAATTTACTGATTAAAATCCATTGGAAATAAGGAAACAAATTTGAGTATCCTACTACCGCACATAGACCTAAAACCCCAAAATACACTTGACAAGTTGTTTGACCCGATTGTTACTCTCTTAACCTCACATCCAAGCAAGCGTAGAACCAAGCGTTAAGGAAAAACTAATCTATTCCCCTCCTATAATAGTTCTACTCTTTGGGATGTTTAAAATCAGGTGGTTCGGCTTTAGACTCATAAAGAAAATTTAAAACATCAATTTAAAACTAAAATTTCAGTTTTGCTAAATATTTGGGTTGGAACACATTAACTTTGAAAATTCACCAAATATTGAGTTCAAATCAAAATAATGTAAAACTTTCCAGATCACAACTAGACATGGAAACATTAAAGATTTCAAAATTTGATAAAAATTAGAGTTAAGGAAGCATGTCAAAATAGAAACCAAAATAGACTAGGCTGCATAACGTTCTTTTTTTCAGGTTTGTACACTTTATTTTGAAAAATCACCAAAATTACAATTTACAACCAAACTGGATAAAAATTTCCATATCTGAAGAAAATACGAGAAAGTAAAATATACTAAAATTTCATGAAAATCCAAGTTTATGAAGTTTTCAAACACTTACTTCAAAACATGTTATGCAGCAGAATCAACACAATTTCAGCAGGATAGTCTCTACTTTGAAATTTCACAAAAAAATCAATTTAAATTCAAATGGCACAAAACCAACTTTGAACTAACCCTTGAGATATT
>NW_018922981.1:48597-63324 GCF_002207925.1 Prunus avium | reverse complement strand
CACGGGCAATTTCTGCCTAGGCTCTAGCCTGAAGGCGCTGACGTCACGTTGACGTTAGCGAGTGAAAAAAATTATTAAAAAATATAAAAAAATTCAAATTTTTTTAAAAAAATTCCAAATTGGGGTGGATTCTTTTTTAAAAAAAATACCAAATTTTTTTAATATTTTGTTGCATAATCTTTTTTTTTTTGCCCTTGCCCTAGCTTTTTGGGGTGGATTCTTGCCCTTGCCCTAGCCTTTTGGGGTGGAGCCAAAAAAGGCAAGGTTGCCACTATTCGCATGAATAGTGGCAGCCCTTGCCTTGCCTTAGCCTTTTGGGGTGGACATGCTCTTAGTTGCTGTCCCTTTTTTTTTTTCCTCATAACTCTATGATTGGTTCATTCCTCCTCTCTAGTTGTTTACATTTCCAAAAATAAATTAATGTGTTGCTTTACTTAGGCTTTGATTTTTATCATCAATAAAATAATAATAAATTAAAATAACAAGTTTTGAGTTTTAACCCTAGTTCCCCCTTCCCTTGCATTAGACATGCTCTTATCCAATTAAGAAGTATATGAAATAATTCCAAGAGAGAGACTTACTCAAGCATCCTTGGAAATCCCACATAACTTCTCCTCTCTCAAAGTCTGAAAACCCCAACAAAACAAAAACAGACACAGAAGAAGATAAAGTGTGTCCAATGTTATAATCACGCTCTTTTGTTTGGGTCGACAGGCCCCCATCCTCTTTGATTGGCATTCTAAACAAGGATGGTCTCCCTTGCCCTCCGCAGCGTGTCTCTTGACAGATTTGGGTTGGCTGTGACGTATCTTGGTTTGTTGAAGCAGCAGTGTCTTTGTTTGCTTTCCAATCTGTATCAAATCTATTCTTAGTGTTTTATTGCTTTGCTTTGCTTGTAGTCCCTGATCATCGGACTCTTGCCTGTTTGTAAGTCGGTGCTTAGAGGAGCGTGAGAGGTAAAATGCCTAAATCATTTTTGAGTGTATTAAGTTAATGTTTCTACAATATTGTGATGCTAATTAGAACAGAGTTGTTCGACCAAAAAAATATTCGAAGAGAGTTGTTTTTGTGATTGGAATTTACTTTTTCACTAAAAAGATTTATTATTATTATTTTCCCAATACACAGGAGGAACAAAGTTACAATTGGAAAATGAATGCTAATTAGAAGAACACACGTGGATTGCCGAGAGCACCAACACCACCACATATAGCAATTGACCAGTTCGACATCCGGTGTGGATCACAATCAACAACATCATCTGCTGTCACATCAGAGCTTTTGATTTAATTTCTACCGACTCCAAAGTGCAGTTGGATTGGATTATATACCATCTCATCTCAGATTGCAAACCACTCTGCCACTTTTGGATTGGAATTCAACGTCTAATAATCTGCTTTCTTTTGTTAATTATATGAGTCTATACACAAAGAAAACAAAATTCAGGTGAGCATTGTTTATACCTTGGCACCAAAGTCAGCACCAGACTATTGACATCTTCAACTCGTCCCCAAACAAGTCTGTTATCTCTATATGCACTATATCTTATTGTAGTTCATTTTGTCACATGTTCTTAGAGTTATAGCCTGCATATAAAGATAACGGACTTGTTGGAGGACGAATTGAAGGTGGTAACAACAGTCGGGTGGTGACTTTGGTGCCAAGATATGAAAAATGGCCACCCCATTTTTGTATATGCATAGGCCCTACTTATAAATTAACAAAGGAAAAACAGATTAAAGTAACATATGAAAGATATCATATAACAAACACACAGAGACTGCAAAGCTTACTCTTAACATATAACATAGATAGAGAGACAGAGGAGGCTGTGTTTGACAGTTCAATAACACCATTAAACTAAAACTAACTAGTTTAGCAGTAGAGGGAGGTAGAGTGCTGCTGCAACCTCATTTCTGTTGTGTTTTATATACACAGTATATACATAATATAAAATATATATTTCTGATGCAGAGTACATAAGTACACATCTTCTGAGTCGTAGTACAAATTTGATTTGACGTGCAGTGCAGTAGTACTCGTACTACAACGGAACTCTTAACTGAAGCAGCTTGAAGGAACTTCATTGCAGCAAATGGGCTTGAATCTATAGGGTTGGGTTTTCTACTATTTCAGCCCCTCTATTGGGCCTGAATCTAAAGCTCCCCTTGTTTAATTTTCTTCCAAACAGACAAGAACATGTGGGGAATTTTAGCAAAGAAAAAAAAAAGACAATAAAAATCACAGGGATCAATATGGGCTTAAGCTTTTGACGGTCAATAAGAATAGAAGAGGTATTTAAAAGTATTTATCATAAAACAATTGGAAGTATAAAATCACACAGGGTGGCTGATGGGTTTGAATGGTGCCAACAAGAACAGCAGCAGGCGGCATCAGATACGGTTGGAAGGTGGAAGTGGTGATGTTGATAGACAGATAAGCACTCGAAATGGCATTGCCAAAATGCCATGCATGTTTTCAGTAGTTGGGTTGGAAGATTGAAAAATGAAAAGTAAGCGGAAGCCAGCCCTCCATTCTATTTTTATACAAATGCCATTACAACTTTATTTAGTGCGAAAGCCAACCAAACCCAAAAATGTCAAGTTAGGTTTTGTGGGGGATCCCTCACTCTTTAAGGTCCTTTCTAATTTTATTTTATTTTCAACAATCCAAACCGTCTGATTTTTTAAGTCTTCATTCATAAATCATCATTGCTAAAAGTAAGCAAATCGAAAAACATTAAGGCATCTAGTTGGGTTTAATAAAATAAACAAATACGGTGGTTGAATAAAAAGACTACAATAACAATCATCTAATTAAGTAGTCAAATAGCTTCTCATTCAAGTGATTTTTTGCAAAAATAATATTAGAGAAAATATCTAAAAATTAAACAGTTTCGATCATTGAAATACAATGTGCGATTGCCCTCAACTGAATCTCTCTCATGCTATAGGTATGAATAAATTTAAGTATAAAATATAAATAAATAAAATAGATATGTAAAATAGGATGAAATAAAATCGGCTTTGAAAGGTAAACGACTGACTGACTGCGCCCTTTGCGTTTTTATATTTTTATTGTTCGGTTTGATTTTGGTGGTGGTTGGAGCCAAATCACGTTTGGCACTCGAAAATTCCAAACACTTATTCACGGCCCATTTCTCTGACTTTGACTCTGTAAGTTCCTTTTCTGCCCCCCCATTTAATTGGAACTGTGAATCCATCTTCTTCATTCTCACCCAACACCTCCTTGCCTTTGGCTTTTCTGCCATTTAAATTGCTTTCTTTGTATTTTGTGTAATAATTTTCATACGTAAATTGGGTGGGTGCGGTGCGGTGCAGAAATCTGATAGCGGCTGCTGTCACCGATGGTGTTATTCAGGAGTGTCACTGCGCTTTCCAAGCTCCGTTCTCGTCTTGTAAGTTGTTTTTCCGAAACCCAGAGCGAAAGAGATTGATATCGTTTTGCTTTTATATTATTCTCAGATTCACCGGAAAATTGCTTCTTTCTTTCTTTGGAACCGACTCTGATTATTTCGATTCATTATTTTCTGCAGGGCCAACAGTCGAATCTTAGAGATTCCGTCAGATGGCTTCAAACGCAGACCTCCACAGATCTTGTGAGTTCGTCTTCTTCTTCTTCTTCTTCTTCTTCTCTCTCTCCCTCTCCTCATAGTTCATAGTTCATACCATTATTTCTGATTAAATTTGTTATGCCCTTGGGGAAATGACAAGAGTCGTTTTGGCATACAAATCAAGAATTATTTTATTGATCAATGCAATTTTATTACTACGTGCAAGTCGGGGCCAGTAAATTCTCATATTATGAGGGTCATTTTATGTAAATTACAGTTTACTCTACAGTAATGCTTCCTCATGACCATCATTGTTGCCATGCAGGACCTTCGTTCTCAGTTGAAGGAATTGATTCCAGAAAAACAGGTTTCTTCTATTAGTCATGATAGCATTCACTTACACCATTAACTTAATTTTTTCATATTTTGTTACTCATGCTCGAAGATCGATAGGTTGTATTCTTGATATTGAGTGTTGCTTTGGTGTTCTATTAGTAGTGCAACATAATTCAACCATGTCTATATAAGTTGAGCTACTTCCTTTTAGTGCATTCTTTGTTTGTTGAGATGACTGGGTATAATGGATGGGTGAATCAGTTCGTTTTGTGTATAAAGAAGTCTTATATTTAAACATTGAATATGTTAATAAGTTTGTTTAGTGTATTATCACACCTATATTTTTTGGTTACAGGAACGTCTGAAGAAAATCAAGGCAGAATATGGAAAAGTTCAACTGGGCAATATCACTGTTGATATGGTAAAGTATCTTTCTCTTTTCTCTTTATAAGTTATTCTTGTAAGATGTGCCTCTTTGTTATCAATGGAAGAAGTTAATGTTTGTAGTACTGGAAAAATAGCAAACCTTCATCTGATATTTGTTCTTCATCTTTCTAGAAAGAGTGAAACTGCAACTTTGAACTAAATATGTGATCATAGTGCGTAATTCATTTTGGATTCACTTTTTACTGCATAGGTTCTTGGTGGAATGAGAGGAATGACAGGGTTGCTGTGGGAAACTTCCTTACTTGACCCAGATGAGGTATACATTTTAATTATGCAGTCTTGAAACTTTGTGAATTATTATGAACTAGTTTCTTTCATAATTCTAACAATTAGTTGACAAACATACAGTCATATAATATGATATCTTGGCTCTTTTTTTGCAGGGGATTCGCTTCAGGGGTTTGTCAATTCCAGAATGCCAGAAAGTATTACCAGGTGCAAAGCCTGGTGGGGAACCTTTGCCTGAGGGTCTTCTGTGGCTACTTTTAACAGGAAAGGTATGGCTCTTTAGTCATATTTCATTACAAGATCTTTTGACCAACATATTACTTGTATTTATTTATCTATTCTTTTTTTTTGGCTTTGTATGCGGTGTTTTTGGTTTATTCTAATATTAAACACACCTTTTGCCTTGCCTATGCGCAATAGGTACCAAGCAAAGAGCAAGTTGATGCATTATCGGAGGAATTGAGGAGCCGTGCCATAGTTCCAGGTGCTGTAGCTTTTATTTATCAATTTCACTGCCCGTATTTGATTAACTGAATAATAGTCAGGATTATATTATATATTTTTGTTAAGAAAGACTAAATAGTTATGATGGCTTAAACCGGGTACTTAAAAAGTTGTCATATGTGAGAATGCTACCAACTGCAGATGTTTGTTTCACTTAAACATTTGTATCTAGAAAGTTTTTAAGCGCATAAGGTTTGATTGAAGTGCTTCTGTTAGCAGTCACTCAAGTTTTACACTCTTATGGTCATTAATACAAGATTGCTCATCAAATAGCTGTCATTCATGGTTGCAGATTATGTGTATAAGGCCATTGATGCTCTGCCTATCACAGCACATCCAATGACTCAGTTTACCACCGGTGTTATGGCCCTCCAGGTTGGTAAATGGGCTGCTTATCATTGCTTTTCATACTCATATATTAGTTATTTTACATTTTCTTTTTGGCATAATCATTGTCTGGTCGAAATCATTTGGTGTGTTGTGTTTATGCATTTAGATTTGCACTTTTTGGTTGGCTACCCAAATTTTCTTTACCAGAACTCTTAGGCTTCACGGTAAATATGCAATGGAAGACAGTGGGACATAATCTTTTAACATTATCCATAGCTAAGGATGCATTTATACAAGAGAATAACTTGAATGATATTTTTATCCATAATACATCATTGGTTATCATGTAGACATCATAGCTAAGGATGCATTTATACAAGAGAATAACTTGAATGATATTTTTATCCATAATACATCATTGGTTATCATGTAGACACATGTTTCTTATTATTACCCTCTTTAGCCTGTCTTATTTTATATTACAAATTATGATTATCAGCATCCCTAATATGTTTAATGTGAGTTTGTTTAAGTTGTAGGTTTTTCCCAATTTATTTTTTAGATAAAGACTTAATTGACCTGAGTATACTTTGTAAGTTTTTCTAGCACAATAAATTACCAGAAAGGCAAAGGTTGATACACGCTACTTCTTATGTGGTACAAAGACGTGTATCGTCATTCAGTTTCATTCTTGTTGATCTAGAGTTAAGGAGGCTAAATTTTTCAATTGAATATTCTTTGTTGGAGCATTAGTCAGATTCAGTGTTTCTTTTGGGTTTTATAATAAAACTTTTATTAATTATATTTCTCTCTAGGAAAATGAAATCTAGTCCACATAAATAACATACCTGAATAGTGCATTAAAAGGGTGGCTGGACTCATTTACCAGCTTTTCTGGGTATATCCAGTAGATGCAATGCAACTAACAGTTTCTAATCATTTAATTCTGTTTTCAGGTTCGGAGTGAATTCCAGAAGGCATACGATGAGGGGATACATAAATCAAAGTAAATATGTTTGTACTTTTGTGATCTTGATACTCAGTCTTCCATTAGTTTTTAGGTTCCTTAAAGCTTCCTAACATGAGTTATTTTTAGGTACTGGGAGCCAACTTTTGAGGATTCACTTAGCTTGATTGCACAACTGCCAGTAGTAGCTTCTTATGTTTACCGGAGGTTGGTAAAGCATATTTCACTTTACTAATAGTTAAATGTTTGACCTTGTGTTCTTTCCACGAAAAATAATGTTTAACCGACTGATTTATACATGTTTAAGAACAGCACTTAATCTTAACGTGTAAAACTTTTTCTAAAAGTGTTAAAAAGTTGTTTCTTATGTACAACATTGTCCACTGACTGATGAGTGATGGCATGCTTTTCTCCATGTGATCTGCAGACACCAGTCTTTTGACACCAATGGATATTATATCTGTCTTTTCTGGTCCCTTTGTAATATTTATATTTGATTTGTCTTAAATAGCATTGGAATTAATTCATTGCTTTTTTTTTCCTGAAGAATTTTTAAGGATGGAAAAGTAATACCTGTTGATGACTCCCTGGATTATGGTGCAAATTTTTCACACTTGCTGGGCTTTGACGATCCCAAGATGCACGAGCTTATGAGGCTTTATGTCACCATTCATAGGTTTGTATAAATTTCTCTTCCTAGGACCATGCATGATATGTTACTACAAATCGAAGCTATATGACTTTTAAGTAATTATTCATTACAGTGATCATGAAGGTGGGAATGTCAGTGCTCACACCGGCCACCTTGTAAGCTACCCTATTTTTGTTCTAAGATTTAAATCTCATATAATTAATTTAAACTTCGATTATGAGAACTCTGTTAACCCTCATTTAATCTTGAAAGATGTGATTATTTGATCCATAACTTGATATTTCTTACCTTTAAATGTTGATGTCTATGTTCACTAATTGATTAACTTCTGAATACAGGTTGCTAGTGCACTTTCAGATCCTTATCTTTCATTTGCAGCTGCATTAAATGGGTTGGCTGGCCCACTCCATGGTTTGGCTAATCAGGTATTACATTTGTTGTTGTCCTGTTGTTTCCATCTGTCTATTCTTTTGAAAGCATTAGCGATTATTTGTTTATCTAAAAAATTTGATTGATGTAAAGAAATGATGCATGCTTCTAAAGGTTAAAATTACAGCATTCAATACTTCTCATAATTTTTTTTTTGAAAAAAAAAACATCATTCAATACTGAGGAAGATTTCATTCACAGTATGGTATCCAAAATATTTTTTGTGCTTTTAGTCACTGTTGGTATTGATGTAAACTGTAAGCTTTACCAAACCTCGCCTGTTGTTATGTGAGGCGCACTTGTTTGGATTTTGCATTGCACTCAGCTTGGTGCGGCAGTGATAATTGTAAAAGAACTGCACGTGTATGTTTACGCATCATGCCTAAATAGATTGGAAGGCAGCGGCTGGAGAGTTACATTTTTGTTTTAGCTTTGGCCGGGGATGTTGAATCTTTTGACTGTAGAGCTGTTTTTGTAGTTCTAATGTGAACTTCTTGTCCACGACTATTGTACCTTTTAGAGGAGATCAATAATATTTGGATCTCTTCCTGAAGAATTTTTAAGGATGGAAAAGTAATACCAGTTGATGACTCCCTGGATTATGGTGCAAATTTTTCACACTTGCTGGGCTTTGACGATCCCAAGATGCACGAGCTTATGAGGCTTTATGTCACCATTCATAGGTTTGTATAAATTTCTCTTCCTAGGACCATGCATGATATGTTACTACAAATCGAAGCTATATGACTTTTAAGTAATTATTCATTACAGTGATCATGAAGGTGGGAATGTCAGTGCTCACACCGGCCACCTTGTAAGCTACCCTATTTTTGTTCTAAGATTTAAATCTCATATAATTAATTTAAACTTCGATTATGAGAACTCTGTTAACCCTCATTTAATCTTGAAAGATGTGATTATTTGATCCATAACTTGATATTTCTTACCTTTAAATGTTGATGTCTATGTTCACTAATTGATTAACTTCTGAATACAGGTTGCTAGTGCACTTTCAGATCCTTATCTTTCATTTGCAGCTGCATTAAATGGGTTGGCTGGCCCACTCCATGGTTTGGCTAATCAGGTATTACATTTGTTGTTGTCCTGTTGTTTCCATCTGTCTATTCTTTTGAAAGCATTAGCGATTATTTGTTTATCTAAAAAATTTGATTGATGTAAAGAAATGATGCATGCTTCTAAAGGTTAAAATTACAGCATTCAATACTTCTCATAATTTTTTTTTTGAAAAAAAAAACATCATTCAATACTGAGGAAGATTTCATTCACAGTATGGTATCCAAAATATTTTTTGTGCTTTTAGTCTCTGTTGGTATTGATGTAAACTGTAAGCTTTACCAAACCTCGCCTGTTGTTATGTGAGGCGCACTTGTTTGGATTTTGCATTGCACTCAGCTTGGTGCGGCAGTGATAATTGTAAAAGAACTGCACGTGTATGTTTACGCATCATGCCTAAATAGATTGGAAGGCAGCGGCTGGAGAGTTACATTTTTGTTTTAGCTTTGGCCGGGGATGTTGAATCTTTTGACTGTAGAGCTGTTTTTGTAGTTCTAATGTGAACTTCTTGTCCACGACTATTGTACCTTTTAGAGGAGATCAATAATATTTGGATCTCTTAAAAAAATGCGTGGAATATTCACTTGCAGTAGTATTGGATTTGGATGTGACTTGAAGTTGTGCAGATGCATATTCTTTAAATGTCCGGAAGAATGGCATTTTGTCTGTTTTCTGTTTTACCATACAGCTAGTTGGCGAATGTCAGAATAGATGCATTTTCAGTTTAAGGGTGGACTTTGTATGATATATTGATTGATTAGCAGCCAATGTGAATAATCACTGGAGTTTTGTTAATGAATCTTGTGCTGATGGACTTTTTTTGGTTAATCAATCATCTTGTAGTTCTCTTGCTATCGTTATCACAAATCTACGATTTACATGACCTACTTTAAAATAAAAAAGATTCATCCCTCTTCTGCTAGTTTTGGTTGTTCAAATTTCTATTTGACATTAGGTAGACTGTTAATTTAGGAACTTCGGAGTTCAAAGTTGTGTTTTCCCTAACTTCGTTGGCTTAATGATGTCTTCATAGCTTTCTCCTTTCTAAGGCCACACTACTTTGATTGCAGGAAGTTTTGCTCTGGATAAAATCTGTGGTAGATGAAGTTGGAGAGAACGTAACTACAGAGCAGTTGAAAGATTATGTCTGGAAAACATTAAACAGTGGGAAGGTAATGCCATCAGTTTTACCTAAATAATCAACTTAAATTTGTGCTATGATTAGTTTATTCTTGATAACTGTTAATTCTCTTGTTATTGAATTTAACATGCACGGTTGACTCTTTGCTCATGAATTTGATTGTTCATTTCTGTCTGGATTTATTATCCATTGGGCAATAGGCTTCTTTGCTCGTTGCCATGTTCTAGCAGAAAATGGCTAAATTGCACAATCCTGTCAGAACTTGTCTACTGAACTCCGTCCTGTCATTGAATAAATAAATAAAATAGGTGTTCACAACTAATAGGTAGTCTGAGTATTTTGCCCTATGATTCTTGTAGAAGTCCTAAACTTGCCAAGGAAGTTACCTCATGGGACTTGATTTATTCATTTAGCTTGTGTATTATTCCCTAAGAAAAATGGGCTTTCATTTTATTGAATCTTGGCTATTTCAAATTATTTTCAAAACTAGATTCTATGCTCTAGACTGATGAGCTGCTAATAGTCTTGTCTTTAATTATCCCCTCTTTTGCTCATATTGCAGGTTGTTCCTGGTTTTGGACATGGAGTCTTGCGTAAAACAGATCCACGATACTCATGTCAAAGGGAGTTTGCATTAAAGCACTTGCCTGATGATCCACTGTTTCAGCTGGTATGAATAACCCTGATCACATGAGGGTGTGCCTTTTTCATGCACACTTGAATCATAATTGTAAGTGCATCCTTTATGAGCTGACTTAGTCATTACCTTAACAGGTCTCCAAGCTTTATGAAGTCGTGCCTCCCATTCTTACCGAACTAGGCAAGGTAATTTAATAACTTTATTTTATGAATGTAAAATATTTCACTAGAGTTGTCATTTCTGTGAATTACCTAATCTTTATCTTTTCCCCACTGAAATATGCTTCTATCTTTTATATTGCATTGAAAAATTAATAGTTTCATTTACAACGCATGTAAAATCTTTTTATGGTGGCTGGAATTAGGATCTTTGACACTAAAGCTGAGTGAGAAATTGATGATTTTCACTCAATTATTATATCTGCCTTTTCTTATCAACCAAAGGAGCAATCTGATGCTGGACTTACCTGAAAATCTGCCATGCTTGTAGGTTAAAAACCCCTGGCCCAATGTAGATGCTCACAGTGGAGTTCTGTTGAACCATTTTGGTTTGACCGAGGCAAGGTATGATATTTCATGATATTTATTATGTTGTTCCTTGATATTCTGAAGCTGTTAACCGTTTTGAGATGATAATGTTCTTCAAATTCAATTGTGGGCAGATTTTTTACTGTTCTTTTTGGCGTATCAAGGAGTATAGGGATTGGTTCTCAGGTTCTCTCTCTCTCTCTCTCTACCTGTCCACCAACGTTTCTCTAATTTAATGCTAATTGTTAACTTTTCGTTGTTTCTTTGTTTGGTTCAGCTGATATGGGACCGGGCTCTTGGTTTGCCTCTTGAAAGGCCAAAAAGTGTTACGATGGAATCACTTGAAAATTACTGCAAGAAAGCAGCCTCGTCCTGAGAATTGGAGGGCTGTATCATTCTCTTTCACTAATAATATGAATTCATGGCATCGTGAAGGATGTACTGAGGGGTGTAAAAATTTCAGGTTCTACTGTTTTTAGTTGAGTTGTTACAGGAAAACCTCAACACTAGAGCATTTTTACGTACTTCGAAGAAATTTTGAAGTTAATTAGGCGCAGGGTGTTTTACTGCTCTGTTTGATTTTAATAAACACACAGAAGAAGATATTTGGAATAAAAAGTATAGTCGAAGATGGCCCTTGCATTTTAGGCTTTTCTTTCTGATTTGGAGATGTTTACTGTAAAGCCGATGTAGTCACATTTGTAAATGCATTGGGCAATAATTTTAACACAAATTTTTTTCGCCTTGTGCACTAATATGTTTGTGAGTGTAGAAAAAGTTACAAAATATTCATTTTGCACAATGTATTTTCTTCTGCTATGCTTGGTTTTTCTTTTTCTTCTTGTCATATTTTTCTGAGGATACTTGGGAAGTTAACTGGTAAACAGTAAAATGGGTGTTTTTACTTTTACCTCTCTTTTCTTGTATGCTCCACAATGAACCATATAATATAAACGTGGAAGCCAGCGACTCTGACTTAATTTTCTAAATTTGATCTTTAAAAAATTTAGAAGAAAAAGAAGCTCCATTCCGTATGAATTGCGGATTTATGAAAATAATTAAAATAATTTCTGCTAAACAAATCCATATGAAACCGCACGTGTGTATGAGAAAATTGGAATGAATCCAAAACAAATGTTTCTATTTTTATATGAAAAAAGTCTTAAAATGTTAGAGCCGCTTACATTACATTTGTTTGCGTCTCACTCACAAATTGATTGAAATTGGATGAAAATGGCATCCGTCTTGGCTGCAGCACAAGCACGAGTTTCATCCCAGCTGCTTCGTCCAATACCTCGGAATCAGATTCCCATCACTCACTCCCTCAAACGCAGCGCCGTTAAAGCAGCGCCTGTCGATTTCAGGTACTTTCAGTTTCTTCTTACCTCCTCAGTCTTCATACCCATTTCATTTCTATTGTAACGATTTGATGTTCGTTTCTTATTTCGAATGGGTTTCCAAACCCTTAAGCCAATTACCGTTGGAGTAATTGCATTATTTGGTGCTTATTCCTTTGCGAAACTTTGAGCAATTTAATTAGTTGAGTGTTTCCTCTCTGAAAATGGTCGTCTAGCATTAGTCTGCTGTGAGTGAACCTTGTGGAAGAGAAATTTGCTATTATGGAGTTGGGTGAGATACGCTTTTGTCCTAAAGAAGAAAATGCAGTTCCTTTGCCTCTAAAACCCCAACTTTAAACGCAGAATTAATATGACTCAGAAAAGCTCCTCGTATAATTCAAAATTTTGGCTATTTATCTAGCGGTGAGGTAGGTTGAGCTAGGTTGGGGTAATGGGTTAGGATTAAGATAGGTCAAGGGTTCTTTTCCTTCCTCTCTAACCAAAAAAATCCAAATTTATTATCCAAATTTTGTTGTCACAAATATAGATAAAAGAATAAAAAGAAGAAGGTACATGGTGGAATATGATGAAACTCATAGCCTTGGAGCCAATTTTTTACCATCTTCTTCTCACTTCTGAATTTAATGTATTTTTCTGTGGCTGAAATCTCCCGAAGGTGTTCCTCCCGTGTCAGAAAATTTTGTTTCTATATGGATTTTTTTTTCCTACTTGTATATATGTAGGGCCTCGACATCCATATTTGCACAGGGCCCCCAAAATCAATGGACCGGCTCTGATTGTAAACGTTCATGTTTTAGTTAACTAAGCTAGCACCTTACCCATATTAAGCTTCGAATTCTCATATATCCCTAAGCCCATGTCTAGACTCTACTAGAGTGTATTTCTACGAATATGGATTAGTCATTTTCTTAGTTATGTATTTGGAGGGTCACATCCAATGCGGATGGACTGTTTTGATCTTATTAATGAACAATCGCTAAATTAATATATCAATATGGTTAAGGCCCTTCAAGGTTGAAGGAAAATGTTTCCTAACTTTTCCGGTCATTATTGCAAGTTCTAAGCCTATACTCCGTCGACAACTAGCATTATTTGTCATGGTTCCTATCTGAACAATAGATATGAGAATCTTTGTGGGAACTTCATTCTGTGTACTTCCGTTACTTGTTTTCTTGATTAGTTGGCTGAACAAGTAGAAAATAATGCTTGCTTTACTGCAAGTTAAGTTAATGTCAAGATGATGTGAAATATCCTAAATTTAGTTTCTTTCTTTTAATCAGGTTGGAGAGGAATGTTTTGAGATTGAAAATAAGGGAAAGCTGGCACGCTGTGTCTGCATCAAACTCTAACCCTTCAAGTGGAGATTCCGTTGAAGATAAATCAGGTGGGGTTAAAACCAATTATGCTGCACAAGGCCCTCCTTTGCTTACCATTGTGACTGGATTTGTTGTATTTTTTCTCTTATTTTGGATTTTGGGGTCAATTCTAATGTGGTTGATTGGTCTAGTTGTTAGATTTCCTCCTCCTAAATAAGAAAATATTTTCATCAATTTTGCTGTTTATGTTAAAGAAGCATGTACTCATCTCTATATTTATGAACAATGAACATGAGTATTGGATCACAAATTTTTGTTTCCTTACCTTTTTTCCCTCCTTTTGTAGAGACGAGTGAATGGAGATGTAACGTAAAACCTGATATATTCATTATAAATTATTTTTCATTACAGGTTGATATTCTAGTTGATTAATTTTCACTTTGAAATTCGTGGCAAGAGGAATGTCATCTCCTTGTTGGGATTAATAAAACAGGCACAATATCATCTTTATGAGTCTGAACCCATATTTAACATGACTGGTTTGATTTGAGTAATGCGCATCAAACACCGATAGCCATTTGAGCCTAATGTCACAGGATGACTTTTTCAGAGTCTTCCTTCCGTGGGGCTTTAGGCTTGATCGCCTCTCGAACAAGCTAAGTCAGCCTCCTTCCTACAAAATAAGATCGAACCAAGCAAGAATACAAAAGCAAGAGCAAGAACGATAAGAACGTACAAGAGTGTTTGGGAGAATATATGCTTGTATTGTGTTGTGTAGATACAGCTTCACCAAAATGGATTCAGTTGCATCCTCAACTTGTGATACTCGCAAGTGCACGAGCCGTTTGGTAGTATAGCATATGTAAGTGCGAGGTCGATCCCACGAGGATTGGTGATTGAATGATCCAATTCATTTCTCCTACACAAAACAGAAATGAAAAAAGAAAATAAATAAAACAAGAAAAAGGAAATACCTCAAGCAAATAAGTTCCCAAGTTCAATTAGATTAATGGGTTGATTCTAGCTAAAGTATGATTAAGCCATGGTGTGTGGTCATAACCTTGTGTTCCTAATTCCCTAATTTGATCATTTGTTGTCTAACCTAAAATTAAGCATTAGGAACCCATTAAGCATAGAAGAACAATTTAAACAACCAAGCATGTATCTAATCCCTGTTGTCGAATGTCCATACATACTCTTCCTA
>NW_018922981.1:14873-38432 GCF_002207925.1 Prunus avium | reverse complement strand
AACAACCCACTTCATATGCGCCGCGCCTCTCTCTCTCTCTCTCTCTCTCTCTCTCTCTCTCTCTCTCTCTTTTGCTTGCTTCTTTCGCTGCCCTGCCCGCACAAGCTAAGGCCTAAGTAATTTGAAGAAACACAAAGCGGTAAAAAAAGCTTTCAGATTTCAGCGCATATTGTTTTCTTGGTTTCGTTTTCTGTTTGATTATGATTAGGAACAATATATATGGTCCTGGTGGGTTTTATTGCTCAGAATGAGAGAGCCTATTGCTATTTTGAGTTTTATTGCTCTGTTTCTGTCTTTTCACTTTGAAGAAACACAAAGCGGTAAAAAAAGCTTTCAGATTTCAGCGCATATTGTTTTCTTGGTTTCGTTTTCTGTTTGATTATGATTAGGAACAATATATATGGTCCTGGTGGGTTTTATTGCTCAGAATGAGAGAGCCTATTGCTATTTTGAGTTTTATTGCTCTGTGTCTGTCTTTTCACTTTCATTTCTCTACTATATATATATATATTCTATGCTTTGCTCTTCTTTATCTCCCCGAAAGTGACCAAGTGGTTAATTTGTGATCTTTTCTGTTTCTGTTTCTGTTTCAATCTCTTCTGCTGTTAAGTGAGGACTTGCAAAAAAGTACACATATTTCATCTTCTGTTGTTTAAATTTCTTGATGGAAATATTACTCAAAACAAAGTCATATAGTTGAATTACTAGACTCGGTTGAGTGAAATTCATAGTTTCCATGGATTGGGAAATGGTTAAGACCGAATTTCTGCTTGGCATCCAAATTGATCCTTATCCGATTAGGAATTCATGGGACTTTCCACTTCTCCTTATGCTTATGCTACTTGCTATGTGTCCTTGGATTCAACAGGTAGACATTGACAAGCAAGTTTGATTGGCCCTTGAGGGCTTAAGTTGTAGAGATGGCATATAGAAGGGGGTTAGATCAGCAGCCGCAGAGGCGGATTCTGCGGACTCAGACTGCCGGAAGTTTTGGAGAGCCCATGTTGGATAGTGAGGTGGTGCCTTCTTCATTGGTGGATATTGCTCCTATTCTCCGTGTTGCAAATGAAGTTGAGTCCCGGAATCCAAGAGTTGCCTATCTATGTGAGTTGCACTTGTTTTCTCATCTTGTAAGCTTGTATTCTATTATTTCTTTGTATGTAAGAGTCACATGTGTTTCGTAATCGGGGTCATGTTTGATTAATAAGAGCTCATGAAACTGGTTGGATTGGATACACTGCAGTATGGACTTTATTCCCATAGCTTCTGACTGTTATGTGAAAGGAAAATGTGATGGATGTAAATTGTCTGTCTCGATACTCATTATACATGATTCAAATATTAGGGTATGTCATATGTGAAAGGACTACATGATGGATTTTGTTTATAAATGTACCAACTTGTTTCTGAATGGTGAGGAATCCCTAACCCTGGAAAACCCTAGGTATGCCACCCATTTGGGAGGGGGCAAACCTCGGGTATACACAAATGCCCTTGAAACATGTGGTAAAGAGTACCACAATTGCCGAGGAGCTGGCCCCAAGGGTTGAAATTGAAGAATTATGTTTTCTGAGGCATGTTGGCTTGTCAATGAAGCCATCAGTTGGGGTTTTTAAATGCTTCTTTTTTCTTGTAACTTTTGTTTTTTTTTTGTTTACAATGCTTGAGGCTACTTTATATTATTCATAGTCAATGGAATAGTTGGTTAGTTGATAATCCACCTATTGTAATAGGACGGGTTATGTTTCAAAATTTTATCATGGCAAAAAAGACCTTTAGACAAACTCAAAGTCATTTTTATGAACTATATTGTATGTTTGGGAGTCCAATTCATACTAATGTGTATGCTGGAATTAGGTCGGTTCTATGCCTTTGAGAAAGCTCACAGACTGGATCCCACATCTAGTGGACGTGGTGTCCGCCAGTTTAAAACTGCACTTCTTCAGCGTCTAGAAAGGGTAAGCCTTCATTTCCCCTGGTAATTGCAACAAATTCTTTTTTCATATATGTGATGTGATCTTTCAGTGACATTGTTACCAAAGCAAGAAAGAAAGAAAGAAATAGATAAACAATAAATAAACAGATAGATAACTAGATAATAAATAACAAACAATAAGAAGTTATTCATTTGTTGGAAATCATATGTACTATATCTCCTAATTTTTTTTATCAAGGACTATTTGGAATTCAGCAGAGATATTACTTATCATTTTGATTCTTTTCAGGAAAATGAAACAACATTGGCAGGAAGGCAAAAGAGTGATGCTCGGGAAATGCAGAGTTTTTATCGAGATTACTACAAAAAATACATTCAAGCTCTGCAGAATGCTGTTGATAAAGCAGATCGGTTTGTCTCTAGGAGTATTGATGTGTTCTATTTTTGATTGAAAAGTTGCTCAGCTGCTTTATGTTTTAGTTTTTTAAGTTTTGTGTTTCCTAACCCAGGGCGCAACTGACCAAAGCATACCAAACTGCTGCTGTTTTATTTGAGGTTTTGAAGGCTGTCAATCAGACGGAAGCTGTTGAAGTAGCTGAGGAGGTGAAATAGAAATTTTTGACCTGAAACTTTTTCATAATACTAATCTTCATTTTGCACCTATTTCCTTTGTAAAATATATCTGTATTTTTTGTACTGTAGATTTTGGAAGCTCACACCAAGGTTGAAGAAAAACAGCAGATATATGTACCTTACAATATTCTTCCTCTTGACCCTGATAGTCAAAATCAAGCAATCATGAGATTTCCCGAGGTTTGAACATTTTCATTTAAAACTGAGAGCATTATGTCTTTAGATTTACAGGTGAAACACATTGTCTCTTGTTTTTGCTCTCCAGATTCATGCTACTGTTTCAGCACTCCGTAACACTAGGGGCCTACCATGGCCGAAGGACCACAAGAAGAAAGTAGATGAAGACATTCTAGACTGGCTCCAGGCTATGTTTGGTTTCCAGGTGAAGTGACTAACCAAAATGAATGTCATAAACTACTGAGTTTTTCATATTTTACGAGCAGCTTAAGCTCCACTCATTAATGTGCAGAAGGATAATGTGGCAAATCAAAGGGAACACTTGATTCTGTTGGTTGCTAATGTTCACATACGACAATTACCAAAGCCTGATCAACAGCCCAAGGTTGTTATCCTTCTCAGTTCTACCTTATATTTTCCCTTTCTGAGCTAGTTCTCCCCCTTCCTCCTGCTACCTTACTCTATTTGCCAAATCTTTTCCTGTATAGTTGGACGATCGTGCTTTAACGGACGTGATGAAGAAACTTTTCAAAAATTACAAGAAATGGTGTAAATACTTGGATCGCAAAAGTAGCCTTTGGTGAGGAATCCTTTTTGAAAGCTTTGTAATTTAATATAATATTGATATTTCTAGAAATCTGGATGAATTGAATTATTTTATTCTCCTTATTCTGAGGTATTTATAAGATGTACAAAGTATACAAAAAAGGTAAGTATACAAAGTCAACTATATTAAATAATAAACCCTAAACCTAATATATCACACCAACAATATTTTCTAGCAAATGTTAAAGTGGATTAGTTATAGTCTTCTTAAAAGCAGAGCTGCTGATTTGTTTAGCTGTGGTTTATAGTGATCCATTGAAATATGGTGATTTGCTTCTGTCCTTTTGTTTCCACACTATTAACATACAAAATTTGTTTTTAACTGGCAGGTTGCCAACTATTCAGCAGGAAGTGCAGCAGCGAAAATTACTATACATGGGTTTATATCTTCTTATCTGGGGAGAAGCTGCAAATTTGAAATTCATGCCAGAATGCCTTTGCTATATTTATCATCATGTATGCTTTAAGATGTTTTTGCCTTGCTTTATGACATGTATATTTCTGGAATTCAAGTTAATCTACAACATCTTGTAGTCCCTAAACCCCAAGTACACCTTAAACACATAGGATTTGACAGTTAAGTTATCTACTTTTTTCTCCTTGGGACTCAATTGTTGCAGAAGGGTGGAGGGTTGGTGTACTAGAAGCTTAAAAGCTTATTTCTTTATGCTCTATTCTATTGTCAGGATTCTTTATAGACATATTGCAAATATGTATTGAGATTGTTAAATGTTATAAATAATTTTTCATGTTCGTTTGCTTTTTTTAATTTTTTTTTTATATCTACTTTTTTCTCCTTGGGACTCAATTGTTGCAGAAGGGTGGAGGGTTGGTGTACTAGAAGCTTAAAAGCTTATTTCTTCATGCTCTATTCTATTGTCAGGATTCTTTATAGACATATTGCAAATATGTATTGAGATTGTTAAATGTTATAAATAATTTTTCATGTTCTTTTGCTTTTTTTAATTAATTAATTATTTTAATTTTCTGTATATACATTTATTGGATAAGTTATATTATTCTTACCAATGTGATCATTGTTATTTGTGACCCAAGCCAAAGTAATTGGGAGAAAGCCTATGTTTAATTTAGCAGTATGATTCAGCAGTTGTACTTTACACTTTGTAGATGGCATTTGAATTGTATGGAATGCTAGCTGGGAGTGTTAGTCCAATGACGGGCGAGCACATAAAGCCAGCCTATGGTGGTGAAGATGAGGCCTTTTTGATGAAAGTAGTAACTCCAATATATGATACAATAGCAAAGGTGTTCTTCTACTTTTCTTTTGTTAATAGAATTTCTTTCTTTCCGTTTGACATTTATTACTTCATATCTCGTTAAATTTTGTTGTATCTTTTTTTACAGGAGGCTAAAAGGAGCAAAGGAGGAAAATCAAAGCATTCTCAGTGGAGGAATTATGATGATTTGAATGAATACTTTTGGTACAAGCTTTTCTCTGTTTAGGTTGCATTTTCCAATGCTAAGACTGTACATTACAAGATTTGTTTGGTATGGAATTGTAGGTCAGTTGATTGTTTTAAGCTAGGGTGGCCTATGCGTGCCGATGCTGATTTCTTTTGCCAGCCAGTCGAAGAGATTCAAGTTGGAAAAGATGAGGTATGCTGTGACTTTGGATATAAAATATTTGTTTTCCTTCTTTCTTTGTTTATCATCCGTGATTTTCATTATGTAACTATTGAATTCGTCCACTGTAAAAATATCCATTTCTTTTTGTACTATTATGTTATCTGCAACCTTGCTTTGTACAAACCTTTTTGTTTGTTTGTTCAATTTTTATTATTTATTTTTTCTTGTAAAGATGCTTCAGCATATGCCTTGTAAGTGGGACTGGCCCTCTGCTTTTGGGAAGTTTAAGGAAAAACTTCAAGTGGCAGGTGTTTGTGGTAATCTGTTGTGGTAATCACAAACACCTGCCACTGAACAAATTACCTTTTCAAATTGGATGGTCCTTGTGATTGCTGCAGGGCTTAAAGCTTAAATCATAGGTTTCAATTAGAGTGGCTATACTCTAGATGATTATCAATGTACCATCATCATCAAACATTCTTAATGCGTGAATATAACTTTACAAATTACTTAGTTAATGACATGGATCATTTATCTCTTGTTGTTTATAGTTCAACTTTCTTGATTTCATTGATAGAATCTTCCCCCAGAAATTATGTTGACGGCTGTATATACAGCACTTTGAGTTTGTCGCAAATCAGCATGTCATGTTCTTACAAGTTCAGGTTTTATGGATAACATAGCATATCTGAATGCCGACAGTTTCAGTTCTGATAATTTTACTGATGCAATTTATCAATAGGTTATCTGTTATTGGAATACTTGAAGTCTCTATAGGAAAAATCAAAAGCTACCACTGTTATAGATGTTTAAGTAGGAATTAGATTAACCAGGTCAAAACAACTTTCTTTTTTGGTACTCTTTAATCACATAAGCTTTTATCTTTCTCATTCTACTCTTTGGTTTAACTGTTTGTGTTTTTGATTCTGAAATTTTATGATTTCAGAATAAGAAACCACACAATGGGGATCGATGGATTGGTAAAGTCAACTTTGTTGAAATACGCTCGTTTTGGCACATTTTCAGAAGTTTTGATAGAATGTGGAGCTTTTATATATTGAGTTTGCAGGTGAATTTTTTCTTACTAACCGTCTTAATCTTCTGTACTTATGTCTGTGCACTCTTAGGACTTATGTAATAATTTCCTTTAGGCAATGATCATTGTTGCTTGGAATGGGTCGGGGAAATTAAGTTCCATGTTTGAAGGTGATGTCTTTAAGAAAGTGCTGAGTATTTTCATAACTGCTGCGATAATGAAGCTTGGACAAGGTAAATAAAACCATTTAGCCTTATTATTTGCTGGTTTATTATTTATTTTAGTGTTGCATCTGTGGTCAAAATTCAAATTTGTTGCTGTTCCGTGTATCTATAATCTGTTGAGAGTATTGTCTCACACGGGAGAAGTAATGCCTTTCACGACAATATAAAAGATCTTGGGCCTCTCTGCCCATCGCCATTTGGTTTTGGGTTGGATGCTCTGGTACCATAATTCAATTAGAGCATCCAACCTAAATCAATAGGCAATGGGTGAAGAGGCCAATATCTTATTTGGTGCAAGGCTTTACTTCCCGGACGTGGGATAATATTCTCAACATAATCGACCTCAACTGTGACATACTTGTGCTGGAAAATCACTACAATGCCATTTCCTATGAAAAATTAACCACGTTTGCCTTTACTGGTATACATGGATGATAGAACCATGAACGGTCCCATTCTATGTGCCTGCACAATAATCTAGTGATTTTCCGAAGGAGGGTCTAGCTGTAAAGTAGGGGCATATACTGTTCCAAAGGAGGGTCTAGCAATAATCTTAGATTATCTTTTAAGAAAATTAATTAAATTAAGTTATCAAAGGTCAATACTGTTGAAAAGAAAGTTAAGAAAGGGAGAAGAGGATCATATCAATTGAGTAAAAAAATAAATGTAAAATTTCTAGAAAATGTTCCTAGAAATCATGCAAATCAGCTCAATCAAATCTAAATTAACTCAGTCAGTAGCCCTAATATCAGGCCAACATTAAGCGAATCATCTTCTGAAAAATTTGGAAGAAATTAATCTGTACTGCTGGGTCATACCTGTTCCCAACCAGAACCTAGAATGTTACCTTGCTTACCACTTGGCACAAGGCTATAAGGTTGTAGCCTATAAGGAAACTGTTCAGTAATGAAGAGTTTTAAGCTATGTTTAAACTTGTGAATGATTCATTTGGTGTTTTTTTTTAAACTCAGTAATATCAAATATGTAATACCTCTGATACCTGTTCCCAACCAGAACCTAGAATGTTACCTTGCTTACCACTTGGCACAAGGCTATAAGGTTGTAGCCTATAAGGAAACTGTTCAGTAATAAAGAGTTTTAAGCTATGTTTAAACTTGTGAATGATTCATTTGGTGTTTTTTTTAAAACTCAGTAATATCAAATATGTAATACCTCTGATGACTCTGATGAGGTGAAGATTATGACTGGATTTTCTGTAGAATTGCACAAGGATGCTATATCCTCGAATACATAATGTTTAATGATGATGACGACTAATATGAGCCTTCTATGATATCTAATAAATTTTATAATTTGATTAATCTTTTTTCATTTTTTTACAGCTGTTCTTGATTTAATTCTGAGCTGGAAAGCTAGGCGAAGCATGTCTTTCTTTGTCAGGCTAAGATATGTTTTGAAGGCTGTTTCAGCTGCAGCATGGGTTATTGTTTTACCAGTGACTTACGCGTATAGTTGGAAAAACCCTCCTGGATTTGCACGGATGATCAGGAATTGGTTTGGAAATGGTCCAAGTTCATCTTCTTTGTTCATTTTGGCTGTTGTCATCTACTTAGCTCCAAACATGCTCTCTGCATTGTTGTTTATGTTCCCAATTGTCCGCCGGTTTCTTGAAAGGTCACACTTGAGGGTTGTGATGCTCATGATGTGGTGGTCTCAGGTATGCATTTGTACCTTGTAATTTCTAGTAAAGTGTTTTATGGACTGAAGCAGTCAGGACTTGCCTCCTATGGATATGATACCTGAATCATTCATTTTCTAGCCATTTAATTTTTGTTAATTTTTTTTTTCCAGCATATTGGCCTCAGTCTAATTCATTTCTTTGATATGTTTGCAGTCTCAGCTTTATGTTGGAAGGGGAATGCACGAAAGCTCAGTTTCTCTTTTCAAGTAACCATAGAGATTTTGATTTGTCTTTTCTTTCAGTTGGAATGGCCTGGGATAGATATTCACTGGTCTCACTGTTACTGACGGCTTTTGTTTCTAGGTATACCATTTTTTGGGTTCTTCTGCTTGTGTCGAAATTAGCCTTCAGTTACTACGTAGAGGTACTTCTTTAGTCCCTCTTCAACATTTACAAGCATCCGCAGAGTAAACTTTTTTTCTTCTTTTTATGTCCATATCTATGTTTAAATGATTACTTCTTGTGAAATGCCGATGATTCTTGACATACTTGTAATTTTATGATGTTAGAGGGGCACATACTAGTAAGGGTCAACACCATTTTATTATCATGACTTATTTGTTTATTAGGTAATGGAGGGCGCCCCCCCCTAATTTGTTTGCCTTTTATTCATCTTTTTCTTTTACCCATAATTGCTTGAGGGGATAATTTAAAGCCTATTTGAATATCAGAATATCAATGAAATAGGAAAACGCTTAAGCAATGACCTTAGCATGTTGTCGCAGACTTTATGGTTATGATGGAAGAGAATCGAATCCTTGAGCTAATCTAGTCCTAACCCGTTTCGCACCCACCCTCACCACTTGGGCGTCCAAGGGCTTTGTCACAGATTTCGTTATTTAATCTTTTGGCCAATTTGAGTTTTGTCTATGATTTGTTAATAATAGCATCCTGTTTGGCAATGGTGCAATAATCTTGTCTTAAAGCTGGGTAAAGAAGATGAAGAAAAGTGTCAGATTGGTGGTGGGCAATAGAGTAAGTGTCAATTGGTGGTGGGGAATAAGGGAAGTGTCAGATTGTTGGAGGAGTTGTGGTTGGGAGAACAGCCTTTGGCGTCACTTTTCTTGCGGTTCAGGTTATCCAGATTTCATAATATAGTTATCGCCTGGCTTGCATCTATTCCTTTTAAGTCAGGGAGTTGAGATTTTGGATTCAGAAGAAATTCTGAAGGAGTAGAGGTAATGGAGTTATCAGTTTTGCTGCTGCTATTAGATAAAAGTTCATTTTTATGGAGGCAGAGAGGATTTGAGGCGTTGGAAGCTGGAAATTTCAGGGTACTTCTCCTAGAAATGTTTTCTCAGAAATTTAGGGTTGGCTAGTGGTTGACATGGGGGTGAATAAGCACGAGTTGCTTCAGAAAAAGGAGACTTAATTGTTGTCTTTCTTGTAGTTCCTGTATATGTGTTAGTTAAAATAGGAGAGTGCAGACTATCTGTTTGTTCATTGTTCAGTAGCTCTAAGTTTGTGGTATTTATCATTTGGTAGGCTGGAGTGCGTGCTTAGTGACTTTCCGTCTTTGGTAGAGGAAAGAAGGCTAGAGTTTTGTGGGGTTGCTGCAGGATGGCTGTCTTGTGGGTTTTGGATGGAGAGGAACAGGAGGATTTTTGACAATTATAAGGGAGTGGGGGTTGAAGATCTTCTGGAGAGGGTGATCCGTTTCTATCTTCACTTTGGGCATCTGTTGTTAGATTGAAAGGCAGATATAGGATAATATCTTTGTTTAATTCCTCTGTGATATCAGTATTTATCCTGCTCAATGATTGACTGCTTGTCACTTTTTGTAGTTTTTGTCTCTTTCTAATAAGATTTGTTTCTTCGCAGGAAAAAAAGTCTTGTTCACTTTTTGTAGTTTATTATCTCTTTTGAATAAGATTTGTGCTCCTCAATAAAAAAAGAAAAGGAAAAAGAGTTGGGTACAAAACTTGTTGAATCAGTGTCATTTGTTCTTCATTGTTGCAGATTAGGCCTCTTGTGAAGCCAACTAAAGATATCATGAAAGTTCACATTGGGACCTACCAATGGCATGAGTTTTTCCCTCGAGGTAAATGCATAAATGATAAATGCATAAATGAAATAAACTTCCTTATATTCGGATGGTTTATGATGTCATCATTTGACCTTTTCAGCTAAGAATAACATTGGTGTGGTGATTGCAGTCTGGGCTCCAATTGTTCTTGTATGTTAATGTTTCTCTCATTTTCACATCAGTGTCTTATCATTCACTTAGTTGTGTTCATTTTGCTCTTAAAATTTTATTCATATTTTTCTCTATAGGTCTACTTTATGGATACTCAAATTTGGTATGCCATCTTTTCCACAATATTTGGAGGTATATATGGTGCGTTTCGCCGTCTTGGAGAGGTTGGTGGAGTTTTATTTTCTCTACAATCCTCATGTTTATATCACTTTCCATATTGATGAAGCACAATAAATCCAATCTGCTAAAAGCCCAATCATCCTTATTTTTCATTTTGGTTGGGGGATTTTATTTTAAAAGTAAAAGAATGTCGGGTAGTTCTAATTAATTGCTTTCGAGTCATGGTGAATCTACAATCTCATGCATCACTTGGGGTTTGTTTCAAAGCATTTGAGGTTTAATCAATTTATAAAAAAAGTCCAATTATGATTTTTAACAAATAAAGTGAAGAAATACTAATAGAAATTATGCGAGATTCTTGCCGTGGAAATAGAAACTCGTTTTGCTTTCTGAAAAATAGAGAAAAGGATCCTCAATTGGTTTCAACACGAGCAGTTTTTTTCCATAGAATATCTTGTACTTGTTGGTTCTGTTCGTCTGTTATTCTTTTTTTCATACTGTGGTGACAAATTAAATCATCCCATTTTAGTATGCTTTTTCCATAAAATCTTCACCTTATATATATGATGAGTTTTTCCTATGTTAAGGGTGTCCTTATTGCGAGAAAAATGCACACATCCGTCAATATTTTAGATCATCCTTCACGGGCTATCCTTGCAAAGAATCATTCAGAGGAAGTTGTTTGGTCATCTAAAATGTGCAAGAAAATGCAATACGTTAGATAAAATTGAAACGAAAATATGGATAATCAAATGGCTGAACAATTTTTCTATTTAGCTGATATTTTGCATGGAGAATCCTTGAAAGAGAATTTAAAAACTTGATGGTTATGATATTTTGCCTGGATAATCCTTGCTCTGATTGTAGGTTTTTTCAACTTAAATCACCTTACCAGATTTTTCTCTTTCTTCCAGATTCGTACACTGGGAATGTTGAGATCTCGATTTGAATCACTGCCAGGTGCTTTTAATAATTACTTGATTCCTGTGGAGAAGAATGAGCAGACTAAGAAAAAGGGAATACTAAAAGCCACTTTCTCCCGCAAGTTTGATAAGGTTTGGTCACTGTTCTGCTTGAGAAGTTACCAATATTGATAATGACCTTTATGCACAATTTGGTACATCCCTCGGTTAATCATTGAAAGACCATCATTTGAGTCATTGCACATTGGCTGGTTGTTTCAGAGTGCGTCTAGCAAAGAGAAAGAGGCAGCAAAGTTTGCACAGATGTGGAACGAAATAATCAGCAGTTTCAGAGAGGAGGATCTGATAAGTGATAGGTAAATAATGATGCCAGACAAGGAAATGTTTTCCTCAACTTGAATGAATGTTGAGTTCCATTATTTTACTTTTTGGATTAAATAGTGTGATATTGAAAGCTTGTATTTGTTTTTCAGGGAAAAGAACTTGTTGCTTGTCCCATATGGGGCTGACCCAGATTTAGTAGACCTCATCCAGTGGCCTCCTTTTCTGCTTGCTAGCAAGGTCTATGTTCTCATGAGTAATTTCTTCCATTAGTCTCACCAAGACCAATACATGTATTTACTCTGTACTAATTCTGTAGATCCCAATAGCACTGGACATGGCAAAAGACAGCAAAGATAAAGATCGTGAGCTGAAAAAGAGAATGAGTACAGACAATTATATGCGCTGTGCTATTCGCGAGTGCTATCTTTCATTTAAAAGTATTATTAATTTGTTGGTCCTTGGAGAGCGTGAAAAGAAGTGAGTTCAATACTACTTGAATATGTCTCAGAATAGAAAGAAAACATAACTTCATCTGCCAGACTTTTGTTATCTTCCTGATGACTCCTCTGTCCAGGGTTATAAATGATATCTTCACCATAGTTGATGCGCATATTGCTGAGGGAAATCTGACAACAGAGTTCAATATGAGTGCTCTCCCAAGCCTCCATGAGCAATTTGTTCAGTTGATTGACTATCTGGTATTCTTCTTCGACAGTGAACTTTCACATATTTTTATTGATTAATCAAGATTGGTGCTAGTCCCAACCATATCTTTCTGATGACTACAGCTGAAAAACAAAAAGGAGGACAAGGACCAGGTCGTAATTGTCTTGCTTAACATGTTAGAGGTTGTGACAAGGGACATAATGGAGGATGAAATTCCCACGTAAATGATTTGGAATCTGATATCTCAACTAGGTTAATATTTTGATTTTGTTCCCCTCAATCCTCCATTCATTTCTTTTTCATGCAGCTTGCTAGATTCAAGCCATGGGGGAACTTATGGGAAAGATGAGGGAATGACACCCCTTGATCAACGGGATACATATTTCGGTGAACTGAATTTCCCAGTGCCAGTGACCCCAAAAACAGAAGCTTGGAAAGAAAAGGTATCTTTCATTTACAATGTTATGATTTCAGTGCTGGATTAGCTAGTCATCACGACCTGAATATTAATGTTAGTGCATTGACCTTTCATATCTGTTTTCTCAGTCTGAATGAGTTTCGTAAAAGTTACATGTAATAAATTTCTCCTGTGTGTGAGTCCATTATCTTCTATAGATCAGAAGGCTTCATCTATTGCTTACGGAGAAGGAGTCTGCTATGGATGTCCCATCCAACTTGGAAGCTAGAAGGCGCATTTCTTTCTTTTCTAACTCATTGTTTATGGACATGCCTCCTGCACCTAAAGTTCGAAATATGCTTTCCTTCTCGTAAGTTATCTTCAATTTGGACTTTCTTCATTGTTATTGCATCTTTCCTTTCATGGGTGACTGGGGTGAAGATATTTCAGTGTCAATTATTGTCACGCCCTTGACATGGGGAAAATGTTCTTTACTATTTTCTCAAATTGAAGTTCTGTTTATTGGCCAGGTGTTGCAGCCATGACCAATAAGATAGATGTTAGGTGTATAAGTTCTCGTACTAAACCAATTCGAGTAACTAAACTGTTTGCGGAAGCATAGACAAATAATAAATTTAAACTTTTCTCTACACCATTGTCTCACGGTTGAGACAAGGAGAGATAATACCAAATGAAAGTGTACTTGACACATCTTCACAATACTATAGTTTCAAGTAAATTGCAAGGTGGTGACATATATACACTAAGATATGTATAACAGTATAAGCATGTAATATGTAACCAGAACCTTTGACCAACTATATAGTTAGCTAATAAGAATAAGCAACCGTATAGACCCTATTTATTTTACACAACAGAAATTTAAATGTTCTTCAAGTATAATGATCCAATAAATTTGGGTACTGGGTATTACATTACAATTAATGAAGTAATACATTCTTGGGTTTAACCATTTCAAGTACATAATCAATCTCACTACAGAAAACCCCCAAACTATAGGGATATTTTCAATTCATACACGAACTATCACTTTTTTATAAACGCGTACAGAAATTCCCATAAACCTTACATTTAAACCACTCCAATCCTTCAGTCCAAGCGTTAACTGCCTATGTGGCTTTGAATGAATTTGAATTTACCCATATAGTTTGGGGGTTTTCTGTAGTTGATCCATATTTTAAATTGATGATCTGACTTATGGTTTCACTATTTCAAAATAAAATAACTATTGGACATATTTTGTATCAACCACTTTATAATTTCGATAAGTTGTGTAAAATAATATGGGATGGCAGATATTTTTGTCTTTTTGTGGGGTCAAAAGGTTTTTTTTGTTCACCATATATCGCCTGACATTTTCGTAATTACTTTGTAGGGTTTTGACACCATACTATTCAGAAGAAGTTCTTTTCTCCGTCGATCACCTGGAAAAGCAGAACGAAGATGGTGTCTCTATCCTTTTCTACTTGCAAAAGATCTTTCCAGGTGAATTGTTTTCTGTTTTGTTTTTTGTTGTTTCTCCTCTTACGATATAGTGTGCATTGTTATCTGAACTGTTCTTTTATGAACCCATGATTGATTGCAGATGAATGGACTAACTTTCTTGAGCGGGTCAAATGTGAAAGTGAAGAAGAACTCAGAGCAAATGATGAATTGGAAGAGAAACTCCGTCTATGGGCATCCTATCGAGGCCAAACGTTGACTAAAACTGGTATAAGCAGATGCGGGCTACTGCCCCTCTCTCTTTGACACTTGATTTGATTTGTTATATTTCTTATGAATGATTATGAGTTTTGTCTTCCCCTATTCTCTACAATTAAGTACGAGGTATGATGTATTACCGAAAAGCTTTGGAACTTCAGGCCTTCCTGGATATGGCAAAAGATGAAGGTATTGAAGCTTAGTTGTAGTGTAATTACCATATCTCTTCTATGGTTAATTTTGTAAAGGGCATATTGATTTATTTTTTTTCCTTATTATTAGCTCTAATGGAAGGCTATAAGGCTGCTGAATCAACTATTGAGGAACACTCAAAATCTGAAACATCACTACTAGCTCAATGCCAAGCAGTAGTTGACATGAAATTCTCATATGTTGTGTCATGCCAACAATATGGAATTCACAAGCGATCTGGTGATGCTCGTGCCAAGGACATTTTGAAACTTATGGCAACGTATGTTCTTCAGTATCTAGTATTTATATTTATATTTATTATTTTGTGCATGTGTGTGTGTGTGTGTGTGTGTGTGTTTGTGATATGAATACAGTATACTTATGGTTTAGTGTAATAGATTAAGCAAACATCAAGTTTTCAGCAAGGTAGTTATATTATGCCAATCTTTTTCTCCCAAAGGGTCAAAGCTTTTACTTATTTCACCAAAAATTATAATTATTTTAGAGGGAAAAAAATTTGGGGTTTAAAATGGTAAATCAACTTTTGACTAATATAACAACAACAGTGTAGTTCATGTGGGCAACAATAAAGAAAAAATTCAGGTGGTCAGTTGACAAAAGGAGTTAAGTTCAGGTGGTATTGCTAAAACTTTACCTTTCATGTAATGATATTGTAAAGATAAAACTTTCGTGCCACACAAGCATACACAGAGGTGTTTGTAGAAAGCCTAGGTGCTTCTTGAAGCAAGTCATGGTAATGTCTCCTATTTTCCCTGTTGCAGTTATCCATCTCTTCGGGTAGCTTACATTGATGAGGTTGAGAAAACTAGCGAAGATAAATCCAAAAAAAATGTTCGGAAGGTCTACTATTCGGCTCTTGTAAAGGCAGCTCCTCCAACTAAGACAATTGATTCCACTGATCCTGTTCAAAGGTTGGATCAGGTAATAATTTTTATAACATTCAATATTGGGCATTGACAGTAATTTGAGATCTTTCTGGCAGAGCTTCCTAGACCTGTAAGAGACTCCTAGGGGTCACCCCAAGTTTGTTTCCTTCACTTTTGTGCTTCTTAGAGTAATTATTGTTTTATTTCAATCCCAACAGTATGCAATTGTAACATTGTAACACATCTTCTATACATGAATATTGCTTTACAATGGATTGTTTAAATCTCCTTGTACAGGATATTTATCGGATAAAGCTTCCTGGACCTGCAATATTGGGAGAGGGAAAGCCAGAAAATCAAAACCATGCAATCATTTTCACACGTGGGGAAGGCTTGCAAACAATAGATATGAACCAGGTACACACACACAAATGACCATATGCAAATGCTTTGTGCATGCGTGTGAAAAAGTATATACTAATAGTTATTACAAAAAGAAAAGCACCAACTACCAAGTCGTTAAGAGGAGAGGAATTAGGATTTTTAGGGAAAAAAAGTAGGAATGGTGGCCAAGTTTGGATCATAGAGAGGAAAGGACAATGAGAGAGGGTGGATGAAATATGCTATTTTGGAAATTGGACATTAAGTGATTTCAAGATTCTTTGACATGTTTACAATCCTTATGTATTTAGAGTCGCTAGAACTTCTGTGTCTAATGCTGGGGTCTTTTGGTGAAAAAAGCTCGACACAAGTAGGGGGTCACACTGGAATAGGGTATCGGCTATGCTTACAGTTTAGGTATAAATTCTATATGCTTGTGCTTTTTTGAAACTCAGTACCACGTTGTTGTATCTGTTCAACAGGATAACTATTTGGAAGAAGCATTCAAAATGAGGAATTTGCTGCAAGAATTTCAGAAACATGATGGTGTTAGATATCCGACGATACTTGGACTTAGGGAGCATATATTCACTGGCAGGTATTTGTTGTGTTGTTGCTCTGCAGCAGGAATTCCAGTGCTGCTAGTAAATTAAGACTTAATAAATTTTTTGTTTTTAAAATTTTCTTTTGTGCTTATGTGCATGGCGTTTCATGTCTTCGGTTATCTTTTGCAGTGTTTCATCTCTTGCATGGTTTATGTCGAATCAGGAGACTAGTTTTGTAACTATTGGACAGAGACTGCTGGCTAACCCTCTGAGGTAAGAATTCGGAATTTTGTTTATATTCTGTTTCCAGAACTACTAATTTATGATTTATTTCCCAGCCCAATGAGATTTTAGCTGTCACAATCTGTTTTAATCGTTTGATCATCATAAATCCGTACCGACTATGATTTTAGGCTGACTGAGAATGTTTTTCATATTTGACATTCATTCAAATATTTATTAGTTAATTTGTCTACGGTCCTGTATAATATTGATTTTCTGTATTTTGTTTGTTGGAATGGTGGTTATTTATTTTCAACCAAAAGTACAGCATAGTTGTTTTTTTTCTTCCTAGACTATGCTCCTGCTTTATTGATTTTGTTAAATTTAACCCCTCTAAGCAGGTTACAATATCCCTAAGGAGCGCATGTGTTTTTGTCAGAAAATATCCAAATTAATTTTGTTATTATAATAAAGTTAAAGTATCAACTTTAAAATGTTATAAGTTATAACTTCCATTTTACACTTCTGTTTGTGATAAAATTTGTAATCCTGGAGACATTTTTGAGGTTTATCAAACAAAGTCGATGTCATATATTGAATTATGCAAAAAATATCATAGTAATTGTGAGGTGATTAAATTAGTTTCATCTGCAAAGTTTGATTACTGCATTCTTTACTTCTGTCATAGTTTTGCATTTTTTAGTTAAAGGTAACAGTGGCACAACTTATTAGATATTCAATAGAACAGATAGATTATAACTACTTTTTTATATGGTTATGCAGTCTTAATGCAGTTCTAATTAGAAACCGAGCTATGCTACAATGGAATTGTTTTTTAATACACTACACAGTTGATAGTTTGATTAATTATCCATTGTTCTTTATATTTCTTTAGACAAAAACATTAAATCTTTTTATACAATTTCATTGATCTCAATAAGTACTTTCTAAGAATAATTTCTTTTATGAAAAATAAACATGGACAATGAAAGTTACACTATTTTAAAGTTCGAGAGAATATTTTTGTATTTAATCAACAAAAGTTTTCAGGAGAAAGTGTATATTTTTTTGTTGAAACTTGAAATAATAATGACAGTTCTGTAATTCAATTTAGTTTAATAGGTATCTGTAGTTACGAAGCTTTGAATATTCAACATGGGACACCAGTTTTACGTTTTTATGCTATTGGATTGTTCCATATAGAAAGTATTTATCAGATACTGGATCCAAAAATTCCAATTTTTATTTCTGGTATCAACTTTTGGCTTGAAATTAGAAACAGGTCCAATTAATTGGCATTGACAAATGCGGTCTAAGCCACTTAAATCAACATAATGCAGTCCAAAATATGACGAAAAGGCATTTAAATCTATTAACTACGAGCACCTCATTATGAAATTGAAAATAGCAGCTTAGAGTAGTCATGTTGGTATTTTATTTATTTTTATAACTTTAGAGTTTCATGGTTTTTTTTTTCAGTTTGAAAATCAATTTTTTTGGATGTTTTCAAAATTTGGATATTAACTTCTAAGAACACATAGATGTTGACTAAGTTTTCAATATCAAGCTTTAGACTGTTTTAGACTATGAATCCTGTATGTGGAATTTTAACATTAGTTACCTGTTTTGAATCACCAAGTTATTCAAATATAAAGCAAACATGGAGAAAGTTATGTTTAAAGAAAGTAATGCTAAGAATCAAAGCAGACCACAAAGAAAGGCCTATTACATGTGATCAATTATTGCTCACGGCCCTCTTTTAAACGGGTCAGGGGAAGCTAGGAACAATTTTGAAAACTCTAGGGCGTATTTGTAACACAAGTGTATGATACTAGACATTTTTTTTGGTTGTGTTTTTCTTGTAGTGTTTCAAGAAACACACTTTACACATTTTCAGTTACCGTATGTTTCTTATCTAGTTCAAGCTGCTGAATCCTTTTTTTTTCCTCATTCAGAGTTAGATTCCACTATGGTCATCCAGATGTATTTGATAGACTGTTTCATCTGACTAGAGGGGGTGTCAGCAAAGCTTCCAAAGTCATCAATTTAAGCGAGGACATATTTGCAGGCACTCTCATCGCTTTGTTTAAGACTTGTTTTGTTTTGGATTGGTAGTGTACCAATTTCACATGTTTCTTGTATGCAGGTTTCAATTCTACAGTACGTGAAGGCAGTGTTACTCATCATGAATATATACAAGTTGGTAAAGGACGAGATGTTGGCCTGAACCAGATCTCGATTTTTGAGGCAAAAATAGCGAATGGGAATGGCGAACAGACACTGAGTCGTGACATCTATAGGCTTGGGCATCGATTTGATTTCTTCCGGATGCTATCCTGCTACTTTACAACAATTGGTTTCTATTTCAGCACTTTAGTATGTATAAAATATACCTCTTTCTCTTCATTTATTTTATAATCCTTTACCATTATCTCAAATGTTTTGGTTCTGGTTTGACAGTTGACTGTGCTTACGGTCTATGTGTTTCTCTACGGTCGCCTTTATCTTGTTCTCAGTGGGCTTGAAGATGGTCTGAGTACTCATCGAGCTATTCGAGACAATAAGCCTCTTCAAATAGCTCTTGCTTCTCAGTCTGTTGTGCAAATTGGATTTTTGATGGCCTTGCCTATGGTTATGGAAATTGGTTTAGAAAAGGGGTTCCGTATTGCACTAAGCGATTTCATATTAATGCAATTACAATTGGCCCCTGTATTTTTCACATTTTCTCTTGGTACAAAGACGCACTATTATGGAAAGACTTTACTTCATGGAGGTGCAGAATACCGAGCAACGGGTCGTAGCTTTGTAGTGTTTCATGCCAAATTCGCTGATAATTACAGGCTCTACTCCAGAAGCCACTTTGTCAAGGGCATCGAGCTACTGATTCTGCTTGTTGTGTACCACATATTTGGTCGTACATATAGAAGTGCAGTTGTATATATCCTCATTACGATACAAATTTGGTTCATGGTTGGAACATGGCTTTTTGCTCCATTCCTCTTCAATCCATCAGGGTTTGAGTGGCAAAAGATTGTTGATGACTGGACGGATTGGAAGAAGTGGATAAACAATCATGGAGGCATCGGTGTCTCTCCTGATAAAAGTTGGGAATCCTGGTGGGAAAAGGAACATGAGCATCTTCGTTACTCTGGAATACGTGGTATCATTACTGAGATAATATTAGCATTACGCTTTTTCATCTACCAGTATGGGCTTGTCTATCACCTCAACATTACAAACAACAAAAGTTTTCTGGTATATGCGTTTTATGTGTCTTTCGACCGTTATTAATGCATTCTAATATCTATTATTTTTATAAAGCAGGTGGAAATATTAATTTTCCTTTCAATGCGCTTGCAGGTCTATGGTGTTTCGTGGCTGGTGATCCTTCTAATTTTGGTGCTGATGAAGGTGGGTAGTTAAAATTTCAGGACTCCTAATATGTGTATTCCCAAACATAGCCATACTTTCTTGTTTCAAGATTTGTATTTTTTGAAACTTCCTGAGATGCCATTCATGAGTTATTTTGGTGGCAAAAATTACCACGTAGAAGCTTTCTTCTTTCGTGCCTTTTGATGAAGCAGAGGCATTTTGTATTTGTTAGGTTATAAACATCAAAATCTGTCTTTTAAGAACTGAATTAACCAAAAATCTGACTTTCTCTTTTCTTGTTCTCTCAAATACAGCATTAAAACCGAAACAGTTCTTAAACTGTCACCATCTAGGCTCTGAAAAATGATTTCCTCTACCAACCAATGGACTGTACTTAAGTTTTTGCTGCATGTCAAAATCTGACAAACCATTTAACCATTTTTTCAGAGAGTCTTGTTCTCAACGTACTTACATAGAAGCCAAATTCTCATATGGGCATTTTAGGAGTCAATAAGGTTGTGTATGTGGTTATGTTAATTTCTGCATATTTTTCATGTCAGAAAATGTTTCACTTGGCTTTTACCAGCTCTTTTGTTATTGCAAACTAATTTACGACAGTAAAAAATAAATTATTGCTTATTAGATTTATTTTGACAATTGTGCTGAAATTTTTCAGGCCGTGTCTGCTGGGAGGCGACGATTAAGTGCAGACTATCAACTTTTGTTTCGACTGGTTAAGGGATTTATATTTATTACATTGTTATCTATTTTCATTACCTTAATAGTGCTCCCTCATATGACACTTCGGGATGTCGTAGTCTGCATTCTTGCCTTCATGCCAACTGGATGGGGATTGCTTTTGGTCAGTAAATCATATTAATCCTTTTTTTTTTCCGCTGACTTCCTGTTCTAACTATTTAGTGTTTAATATTTTTAACCTAGTTTTCAATTGTCTATTAACTCGTTGATTTGTTCTAATTGTTTCTCTGGTTTTTTTTTTCTTCATAAATATTCCTATAGATTGCACAAGCTTGTAAGCCACTAATTCAACAAGCAGGATTTTGGGGGTCAGTTCAAACACTTGCTCGTGGTTATGAAATAATCATGGGGTTGCTTCTTTTCACCCCAGTTGCATTCTTGGCTTGGTTCCCTTTCGTTTCTGAATTCCAAACACGAATGCTGTTCAACCAAGCATTCAGTAGAGGTTTACAGATCTCACGTATTCTTGGAGGAGGAGGACAAAGGAAGGGCCACCACTCCTCCAGCAACAAGGAGTAGTTTTTATCCAAATTATAGAAAGGATGGTCTCATTTATCTCAATGTAAATAGCTCCAGTGCTTGCTCAAATTATTCATCAAAAGAATTCATAGATGTCTTTCTTTATGCTTTTTGTCAAACTTTAGAATACTTGTACATGTATATTTATGATAAAAGGTTTGAAACTTAACAATTTCATTGCCTGTTTGATGCATGATATATATCTTCAGCTGATCTTAAGAGGTCGAGACACCTGCTTTGAAACAATGTTTTGACCACAAAAAGAAAAAAGAAAACCGCAAATTTGGTGCTCATAACTGGAAAGTTCGAACTGAATATTTTGAAAATGTTGTTCGTAGTAAGAAAATAAGTTGTTTGAATATTGTTGACCCAAAAAAAAAGTTGTTTGATTATGTGAAGGAACAGACTTTATATGACGAAATTATCTTAAACAAAACCACCTGTTCTCCTGCAGACTGATAATTGAACGTTTGGTGAGCATGAAAGACAGGTTTTGGAGGCCGCATAAAGATAAAAAAAAACATCATGGTATGTTATAAACTAAAGGCTTAACTACACTAATGCCCCCTGAAACTTTGGTCAAATCTCACTTTACCCCTCAAAACTTAAAATGGCCCACTTTCATCCCTTGACCGAGGTTTGGTGACCCACTTTGCCCCTTGCTGTCAACTCCATCCAAAACTCTGTTAACTTTGATGATGTGGCAGTGGTATTTTTTAAATTTATTTTAATTTTTAATTATTAAAATTATTTAATTATATTTTTATTTATATACAAAATTACAAAAATACCCCTGCCATGTCATTAGATTTAACAGAGTTTGAATGGAGTTGATGGCAGGGGCAAAGTGGATCACCAAACCTCGGTCAAGAGATGAAAGTGGGCCATTTTAACTTTGGGGGGGGTAAAGTGAGATTTGACCCAAGTTTCAGGGGGCACTACAGTAAATAAGCCTAAACTAAATTCATAACCATTAACCAACATGAGTTGGCCCAAGTGGAAGGGGCTTGGATCCTTTAAACAAGAGATCCTGGGTTCGATCCCAGGCACTTGCGAATAGAGCAGATTCTGTTGGGAGAAGTCCCCACTTTGCGCCTGACCGTACCTCGAGGGATTTAGTCTCCGCAGTTGCGCGGAGGATACCCTGGGAAACCAAAAAAAATAATTCATAACCATTACTTATATAACACTAAACTATTATTTACGCTAGCCACATACATGGCTCTCACTATAGAATTCTTGCTCTAGACATTTAAAGGTACATATCAAATTTTTTCGGGGCTTTTCACATGTGAGCCATTAATAGGGCCCAAAATATATACAAACCCTACAATACTCAAACTCTAAGAAAAAAACGAACCTATTCGACCTTTCACAGGGATCGAATATATAATCCAAGCCTTGCAAAACTTACAACAATGCCATACAATTTTTTAATCCCAAAAAATCATAATGCAAGGATAATAGTGGTATTTCACATATCATTCAAATTAAAAAATAGTGCAGCCTGTCCTTTTTGGGTTTTTCCTTCATTCGTTGCCTTTGGAAGATTAGGAATATGTATTCAAATATAATTTTCAGAAGAATCTCTCCTGTTAGTGTAAGTTCATATTTCCATCTATCTGTCTTAAAAGCCTGTTTTTAAGCCTTCATCTGCCTAATACCACAATGATTTGTTCACGGCGGCAAGGAGGTGGTAATGTAGAACAAGAAGAACAAGATAGGTTTTGCAGAGAATTCAAATCTGCCAAATTGAATTACTTACTTGGTGAAGGGTTAGATATACAAGTATACAAGGTGATTATTAGTTACAAACAATGCACAAGACATGGAGGGAAACATGGAGAGTTTCCATCCCTAAAACAAGGAAAATGAAAACAAGGAAAAGTAACAAGGTGGTAGACAAGCCATTTAGGGATGTCTATGTTTTGTCTTTGTCTTTACTAACACTATAGTCACAATCTCTGCAAGAGTAGAGCCAGCAGCCCCGAGGGAAAGTGCCTTGACAAAAATCACAGATATTAAGCTTGCCTTCATTCTCATGATGATCTGGCAAAGAATACAGCAGAGTGAGCAGGTGGTGATGATGGTGATGGCTCAGGGTTTCAGGCAAAGTAGCACACTGAACATGGAGATCATATTTGCAATGGGTGCAGTGGAAGGTGAAACAAGTGTCAAATTCACCACATGCATCGCACGTGAACTCACCATATTCATAGGGAGGGGTGGAGAGAGTAAGAGGGTGTTTGGGGTGAGACTTGTGTTTGATTTCTTGGGGAAGTTCAAAGCACAAGTCGTGGAGGTAAAAGTTGCACTTGGACTTGGTGCATTTATAAGCAGAAGTACCTGAATTCATCATGAGGTCTATGTTGGCGAGTAGAATATATCCTATTCTATTTGGGTTTTATTTATTTTTCCTTTTGTATAGATAT
>NW_018922981.1:730-10929 GCF_002207925.1 Prunus avium | reverse complement strand
CTGCCGCTGGTGTTTGTGGACAACCTGTTAGGCGGAATAAGTCAGGGAAGGAGCTGGGAAAGGCTATTGTGAACACAGCAGCTCAAGTTCTTATTGGTGTCCCTATTTTTGGACTGGGTGGTAATTCCTCTCAACAGCAACAGCAACAGCCACAACAACAACCACAGCAACAGCAATACCAACAGCAGCAGCAGAAACATCCACAACAACAACCACATCGACAACAATACCAACAGAGACAGCAATACCAACAGCAGCGGCAACAACAACAACAACAGCAATTGGTGGGTGGTGGTGTTTGGCCTGTTGGGTTTATATCTGCAGGTGCCAATGATATGCAAGGAGTTGGTATTAGTATTGATTTTGGAAGCAGTACTAATGCCACTACTGATCCGTCGCCATTCGGATCCACCTACACTGAGGCTGACTATTTCGGTGGAACTGGAGGAGTGGGAGATACGATTATACCGTATACATTTGATTTGAGATATTAATTCTATATTTATCTTGCAGAAATAAACATGATTGTTTGTCTCCAGTTAGGATTTTGGTTCCTCACTATGTTAGGATTTTAGTTACTTACCTATTTGTCTAGTCCAATTATAATTAAGATTTATTTCCTATTGTAATTTAGATTTATTTTCTATTGTAATTTAGATTTATTTCCTATTTTATTTAGGGTTGTACTTATATAAATACCTCCATATTGGAGAAGAATAAAAATATGAGTGTATCTTAGCATAACTGAATATTTGCCCTACTTTGTTTGACATGGTATCAGAGCCAGGTTTTCTTGTGACCCGTGTTTGCGTTCTCCTTGCAATTTAAGTGTTCTCCTCCCCTCCTCTTCAAGGGGGGGAGGGGGGAGTGAAAAGGATATGTTTATTGATGTATCCCCATTAGCTTGACATATTCCCGTGAAGATGTTGCTTATTTCTTGACTCCGACGACCTCTTCTCTTCAGGGAGAGAGGAGGAGTGAAGAGAAGTTGTCTACTATCGCAATTGATGTTACCGTTGCCGCTATTGTTGCCGTTGATGTTGCCTTTGTTTGTATACAGATGCTGATTGGGCAGGTTCAGCCACAGATAGGCGTTCGACATCTGGGTATTTTATGTTTGTGGGTGGCAATCTTGTTACGTGGAGGAGCAAGAAACAAAAGGTGGTGTCTAGATCTAGTGCTGAGGCCGAGTATCGGGGAATGGCCCATGGTGTATCTGAGTTACTATGGTTGAGGAGATTGTTGAAAGACCTTGGTTTTGGGCCTAATAAACCCATGGATTTATATTGTGACAATACGGCTGCGATTGCAATTGCTCATAATCCTGTACAACATGACCGTACAAAACATGTGGAGGTTGATCGAAATTTCATTAAAGAAAAGTTGGATGCGGAGATTGTGTCCTTCCCTTTCATCCGTTCAGAGTATCAGTTAGCTGATGTTCTTACAAAAGCTGTTTCTACAAGTATCTTTCTCAACTCGCTTGACAAGTTGGGCATGCGTGACGTCTTTGCTCCAACTTGAGGGGGAGTGTTGGCGAGTAGAATATATCCTATTCTATTTGGGTTTTATTTATTTTTCCTTTTGTATAGATATTATATAATTAGGATTCCACTTATTTCCTAATTAAACTCTACTAGGGTTTGTAACCTGTATTATAAATACCTCCTTTCGGAGAATGAAATATCTCTGAAAATATTCTACCCATATTATTTGACTGTCTAGAGGTAGCTCACAGCTGGAGCAAATGATTTCATCATCCTCTTGCACTTGATATGAGCACAACTCATGGCGGTGGCTGAAATGCTTCACCATCGATCTTAATTTCACCTCTTCTCTCTCTCTCTCTCTCTCTCCGTTGGCTTTCTTTATTTTTCTCCGATTGGATGATCTTCTAATGAATCATATATTATTATGTATGATATGATTTTTGAGAGAGGAAGATGTATGGTTAGAGTCAACTAAAATGTGGCGACGACTAAAATGTGGTCAGATAAAGTGGTCTGAAATGTATGGTAAGAGTCAACTTATTCCCATCTCAATATATTTTGACTGGGTCTTGGATCTACCAATAATATGATATACATATGATTCCTTTGACTTTTGCTAGCCCTTTCCCATGCTTCTTCCCTTATAATTAGTAAGGTATTTATTTGTGCAGAGTTTTGGAGCATGAGAGGATTTATCTTGATACCAAAAAAAACACAGGTGCTAGCACTTTAATTACAAAGGTATATTTTCCTATATTGAAGTAGCAATACATAACCCAATCCCTCGAATCTTTGATATAGGATGAAGTGGTTACGAGATGAGAATGTCAACTGCTGAACCAGCAACAAAAAAAAACAGAAGAATTAAGCCGATTGGTTTTCTCATGTCTTTCAGGTTGCTTTTACTTGGTATTTTTCCAACTTAAATTAGAGACTAGTGTATCAAAATAAATTATATGGCTGAATTTTTTTAAATTAACTGAGGAGTGAATTCGAACTTGAGACCTCTGCCAGTAGTATTTTGAAAAAAGGAAATATCACTAGATCAACAGTTAGTTGATCTTATAGTTTATAAATTTTTCAGACTATCATCTGAGATCTGGCTCCTACTAATTAAAGTCAATATCAGGGTGCAAATATTAATTTATTTTAGGTATGCAAATCACTCTTTCTTATTTTCTAGCTAGTTGGGTGATCATTATTATTCCCTATTGCCACAAGAAGGTCGACGTCAACTGCATTTTGCAATTTGGTTAATACACTTCGAACGTATCCTTCTACCAACATTCTGTATAATAATATTAAATAAGCACAGGGCATAATGAACTCAAAAGGCACACATCTCATCTTTAGTGGATATAGTCTGTGACTTGGTTGCTATATATCTCTCTGGGTGCTTCCACCAAAAAAAAAAAAAATCCCTCTGGGTGCCATCTATTCTTTGACAAAATATTTGGAACACTCTGTCTCTGTCGCCCTTTGCCTCTCCCTTGAATGGCAAAATATAAGGATAATATCTAAAGATTCTAAACATGTAGGTTTGATATATTTGATGGGTTCAAGTAAGCTAGTGTATATGTAACTGAGAAATAAGAAAAATGTAGATATTGTTTAGGTGAATTACTCATGAGTTTTAGAATCTTTTCCTATTGAGAGTGCGATAACATACTAAACTCACACACATTATACGGTTGCTAAGACTCAAACCCAAGATCATTCATGAGGGCAACATTTGCTTCCTCCAAACCACTACACTAATGAGTCCTTTGCGAGACAAGAATAATATAATGTACTTTAAGGGTGGCAAAATATTCTTCAACATAAGGTTGCCTTACGTCACGTATATATTTAATTTTTAGCGTACTTGTTAGCTTAAGTAAACTTATTTGATTACCTTACTGCTCTTTTCTTTGCATATATACCCTTCTTGTTCCATCGGGAAAAATAGCAGCAGCAACAACCCTGCAGATGATCAAACGAGGAAGGATTGACTTTTGGAGTCTTTGCATATATCAAGACATAGCCACCCTACCAGCAACTTGCTTCACTTGCTTCCAAGTAGTACTCAAGAATCAATTAATAATTTCATTGAAAAAAATGTTTCACCACCAATATCATTGGTTATATAAATGCTATATACATATATATTGACCCGGCAATATGTCTCATTATGGTTAAGTTGACTAAGGCTAGCTAGACTCAATATGATGCACAGAATTGCATGAAATTATTATAAGAGCACAATCTAAGTTGAGACTTTTGAGAGAACAAGAGATCATCAGAAAAAGGAATTTCTGTGGGTGGGTGAGAGAGAGAGAGAGAGAGAGTGAGAGAGAGATGAAGCTGAATGGTCAACTTCAGCCTGATCTTCAACATTTTAGCCACCCCCATCCCTTAAGACTTTACAATCACCAACCCCTGCAGCAAACCCTAAACCTGCAGCAGCAGCAGCAGCTATTCTCATGTGCATGCTGCAAACTCAATGTCTCTGGTGGATGGATTTATAGTTGCACACCATGCAATTACTTCCTCCACATACCATGCTCACAAATGCCTCAGCAAATCACTCACCCATATGATCATCAAAGCCATGTCCTGATTCTGATCCCAACCCCAACAAATCCAGATGGGGTCTTTAGTTGCGATGCATGCATGAAGCATGGGAATGGCTTTGCCTACCATTGTGGAGTTTGCAGCATTGACCTCCACCCATCTTGTGCTTCAAAGCCATTGGTTCTCACTCACCAATCCCACGCTCACCAGCTCAGTCTCTCTTTCTCACGTCCTCCAGGATTTAACAACAGCAAGACCTTCATATGTAATATATGCAACCAAGTTGGGTACAAAGTGTGGCTCTACATGTGCAATCCGTGTGGTTTCACTGCCCATTTGGGCTGCGCCACGGCGAAACCAAGAGCTCCTCCTCCTCCTCCCTCAAATCAACAAATTCAAGCAGCAGCACAAGCAGCTTTTGTTGGAACTCCATGTTTTCCAACAAGTACTATTTCAGCTAGTCCTCATCAGTTCCAAAACTATGTGCCAAATAATAGTTTGAATAATAATAATTATAATAATGGCAATATCACTGCCGCTGGTGTTTGTGGACAACCTGTTAGGCGGAATAAGTCAGGGAAGGAGCTGGGAAAGGCTATCGTGAACACAGCAGCTCAAGTTCTTATTGGTGTCCCTATTTTTGGACTGGGTGCTAATTCCTCTCAACAGCAACAGCAACACCCACAACAACCACCACAGCAACAGCAATACCAACAGCAGCAGCAGCAGCAGAAACATCCACAACAACAACCACAGCGACAACAATACCAACAGAGACAGCAATACCAACAGCAGCGGCAACAACAACACCAACAGCAATTGGTGGGTGCTGGTGTTTGGCCTGTTGGGTTTATATCTGCAGGTGCTAATGATATGCAAGGAGTTGGTATTAGTATTGATTTTGGAAGCAGTACTAATGCCACTACTGATCCGTCGCCATTCGGATCCACCTACACTGAGGCTGACTATTTCGGTGGAACTGGAGGAGTGGGAGATACGATTATACCGTATACATTTGATTTGAGATATTAATTCTATATTTATCTTGCAGAAATAAACATGATTGTTTGTCTCCATTTTTTTTTGGTCTGAACCACGAGGTGGTCCTGGATGGGCCCCAACTATGGGTGGCACCTTTAAGCCTTAACCACAACCCAGACTAATCCCCGCTCACATCGGGTCGGCCCATAAGGGGTAAAGTGTTGGCCAAAGTGGTGACTCCATTGTTTGTCTCCATTTCAATACGCTATATTGAATTTACTGATTTCTTTTTCCATTTCCTTTCTTTGACAAAGTTTTCTTTAGAATAGAATTTTCAAAATTCAAATTGGCAGCTATTGTAGTAATTAATTTTGTAGCATTTCTTTTTCCAGTTAATTTTGTAGTCAATGACAAGGAAATAATAATAAGAAAATAGTGAATAGTAAATGAAGGGCATGTTTACGTATCAGTAATGGGTATGGGAAGAAAGGGAATGATTTCCATTCCTGACTTCCCCTACGTTTACTTGCAATCAGGAATGAAAAAATAAGTGGGCCCCACCTCAAAATCCGTAATCATATCCCCTCAAAACTAGGTATCAGATCAACTAGGGGGGAGTAGTCGATACGATTCCCATTCCTGTTTTATCTTAATAACTTCCAAAAATACCCTTACCATTTTACCATAATTCCCAAACACCCAAAACCCTAAAAATAAAAAAATAAAAAAATTAAAAACTCACTCCAAGAAGTTCCAAGACACTCCAACTTCTTTTTCACGTTAGCGTTGTAGACACAACCTCCCAGAAGCAGCAGCAACGCCTTGTGCTATGTAAGTCATTCTATCTATTTATCCATCTATCTATCTATTTTCTTCTTCTTCTTCTTCTAACTTCTGTCTTCACATTCATCACAAAATAGGTTATTATTATTTGATTGTTTACTAGTTACGTAGGTGAAAGATATATATTTATTGGAGTTTATTTTTTCGTTTGAAATTGGCTCTGGACAAAGGTGTTATTAACATTATAATTGAATTGGGCTCTTATTGTTCACCTTGTTCAACATATGAGTCCTCATGCTTACACCACCTTACTGGTTTGCTGCAGGATTAGTTTGATCTCCTTAGCCAATTTGAGAATTATATGTGTTGTGGTGAAAATGTGCAGGGCATTTTAGTAATCAAATTAAATTGGATTTGGATTCATGAAAATTAGTAAACAATAACAATGGGAATCAACCCCATTCCTTTGCTAATTTCATATGTTTAGTAAACAACTTAATGGGAATGATTCTTCCCATACCGATTCAGTAGTTTCCCGATTCCTAAATTCTCTGATTCAGTACTTTCTCCATTACAGATACGTAAACATGCCCGAAGATTAAAAAAAAACGTTATTTACACTAACACCACCTAAGGTTTTCAGTTTCATAAAACTCCCTGAGATTTCAAAAATTACACGAACATCCCCTAAGATTTATATTGTTTTCACAAAACTCATTTCCTTTTATTTTTCATCCAAAAATTGATGATTTTATATAATAAAAAATTCTCCAAATGACAATGTTAGCCTTTGAGATTAGATTGCACATGCATTCATTGAGGTTAAAGTTGTAATTTACTTAAGTTTTTTTTTTAATGAAATTGTCAATTTTTAGATGAAATCAATGAAAATGGACTTTGCAAAAACAATATGAAACCTCAGAGGATGTTCGTGTAAATAACTATAAAAAAATTACTTTTGGTGCCGAGGTCATCTCCTAGAAATTTAATAAATTTTCACACCAAAGAGCTTTATGTCGCCCACTCCCTTGAACAAAAGATAAAAAGAAGTCTAAGCCGGCAGTAAGTGTACTGTGTAACTAATTAATGGATGCATGAACTAATTTCGTTTTTTTTTTTATTCCACAATAAATTAGAGGGTGGTTTAGATCAGAAGAATGTCAATGATACTCATAAGCTCCAATCCAAATATTCTAATTAAGCAAGTCTGATGGAATCAACTAGCTGCTACTTCATATACATGAGTTGGCAAAATATTCTTCAAAAGGTTGCTTCTTCTGCCTCACATAATTAAGATCTCAGTCTTCTTTTCTTTGCATTCCATTTGAGAAAAATAGAAAGCAGCAACTCTTGAGATGATCAAACGGGGAAAGTATTCAGTCTTTTGCTTACTTGAGAGGTTCATTGACTTCTCTATATATATAAAGAAAAGAACCAGCAGCTTCCTTCCAACCAGTCTATCTCTTTTTGTTCATATATATAAAATGCAACATGTATATATATATATATACAAAAAAATGCAAAGGTATATACGTTGACCCGGTAAATGCGTCTCATTATTGTTAAGATGATCAGGCTTAGCTAAGACTCATACATTGCACAGAACTGCACTAACTTATTATAAGAGGACAAGTATTAAACAAGTTGAGAGAGAAGATCATCAGAATTTCAGAAAGATAAAATATTTCTGTGAGAGAGAGAGAGAGAGAGAGAGAGAGAGAGAGAGAGAGAGAGAGAGAGAGAGAGAGAGAGAGAGAGAGAGAGAGAGAGAGAGAGAGAGAGAGAGAGAGAGAGATGAAGCTGAATTTTCAACCAAAGCCTGATGTTCAACATTTTAGCCACCCCCATCCATTAAAACTTTCCAATCACCAAGCCCAGCAGCAGAACTTAAACCCGCAAGCCTTGTGTGCATGTTGCAAACTCAATGTTTCTGGATGGATTTACAGTTGCAAACCATGCAACTACTTCCTGCACATGTCATGTTCAGAAATGCCTCAGCAAATCACTCATCCATTTGATCGTAAAGACCATGTGCTGTCTCTGCTCCCAACCCCAAAATACCCAGATGGGGCCTTCAACTGCGATGCATGCATGAAGCATGGAAATGGGTTTGCCTACCATTGTGGAGATTGCAACATCGAACTCCATACAAGTTGTGCTTCAATGCCATTGCTTCTCAGTCACCAATCCCACCATCACCAACTCGGTCTCGAATTCTCACTTCCTGCAGGTTCTAACCACACCTTCATATGCGATATATGCAAGCGAGTAGGGCGCAAAGAGTGGCTCTACTTGTGCAGTCCCTGTGATTTTACGGCGCACTTGGGCTGCACCACAGCAACACCGAGAGCTCCTCCTCCTCTTCCTCCTCCAGTTCAACAAACTGGAGCTGCTGCTGGAACTCAATATTTCCCAACGGCTAGCCCTCCTCAGTTCCGAAACTATGTACCGAATGTTAATTACAATGGCATGCCTGGTGGTGTTAGGCCTGTGAATAATAATATAGGCAGAAGTGGGCAGCTGGGAAATGCTATGATGAACCAAGCACTTCAAAGTCTTGCTGGATTTGGACGATTTGGGGGTTCCTCTAATCAGGGTTTAGGCAATACTCAGGCGCAGCTGATTCAACAAATCCTCTCTGGTGGTGGACATGGCGGTGGGTCTGGTGGTGGCAATGATTTCGGTGTTGGCTTTAGTACTGATTATTTTGGAAGCAGTACTGGTAGTATTGATCCTTCGTCATTCGGATCCACTGATTTCTTCAGTGGCGCAGGAGGATTAGGAGATTTCACTGGTTTCAGCTCCTTTTGAGAATATTATCAATGTAATTTGTTTTGCAGGAATTAACAACCATGATCCTCCTTAGCTTACATCTTTGCACATGGGTAGTGAAGGAAGTTGAGGTTCCACCCCAAAACCAATTGGCAATGGGGGGAGTAGCCCAACTCCTTATAAGCCCTTGCAAAATTTCAAGCCTATCACGTGGACAACTCATATTGGGTGACATGGAGCACGTGTGGCCGTTGGGCTTTCACACGTGGGCTAATCTGCTCTGATACCATGATGGAAGTTGAGGTTCCACCCCAAAACACACTGGCCCGAAGTCATTGTGGCGCTCCTAACTCCAGCATTTCATGTAAAATTTATATTAAACTTCTGTAATTGTTGGAATCATATTGAAAAAATTTATATTATTGGCATCGATCCGCAATTATTAAACTTGCATCGGTCACCTCTTAAGTAATAAATTTGTATTGTTGGCCCTCCCAAAGAACTGAAACCTAACTATGGCATTTTCTTTGCTTAGTAACTAATCATTTCATTTTGAAAGACACAAATTAGTTAGTTTCTTATCGTGCAAGCTTCTGTCTTAATTTCATTCTATTAGGGTTTATATTGCTAATCAGGGTCGACCATGGCCCAAACAATGGCGACAGCCTAGGGCCCATTTGGATAAGGGGCACAAAATTTTCTTCTTATAGCACATTTGCATTGACAACAAGAAAAAGGAAAGAAGTAAACACATATAGGAAAAAATTACTCCGGCCATGTATTATACATTTCAGTGCCAAGAAAGGAGGCGTGTTCTGGAGAAGTGCTATCGACATTTTCCTTTCCAATTTGTTTTTTAAGTGTGAATTTGATTTTAATGTTTTGACCAAAAGCAAGATCATCTCTGCTTACATCCAAATCTTGCTCAGCCAAAATACTAAACTTTCATAAGCTCTCAATACTCGCAGCCGTCATGTCCTCTACCTATTCTTTAATGGTCTCTATGTAGCAAAAATTCTACGAAATTAAAGAATAATATTGAAATAATTTCTTCAGAGGAACATGATAAGCTATCCTCAATCTCTCTTTTTTTCTTCATCAATCATCATCATCATGGATTTTGAAAAATTAAGGTGACATTAATTTCTGTTAAATTTTTCTTAAAGGTGACAATTGAAACTGAGGTATAAATTCAAGTGACATTTCTACAAAAATCCCTTAATTTATTAAAGTTCATCTTTCATGCTTGAGTGAGCAACAAAACTCCTTTACTCCTCCTTATAGTGAAATCGACTACACCAAAATTTGTTATTCATATATGAACATGTGTTGCATTTGTTAGATCTTAATTGTTTATTACTTTATAATGTTGCATTTGTTTATAGGAACATGTGTGGATTTATTTTTTGTAGAATATGCAAGTACTGAAGCTGCTGCCACCAATACAAACACATTAGGTTCAAATCCAAAGGGAAAGGGACATGCCAAGTAGCCTTGAATCTTGATTGTTCTGTTTTTTTGTTTCTTTTCTTGGTTTGTAATTTAATTTGCAATCATAAAGGGTTGTTAAGTTGCTTTCATTTGTATATTGTAAGTTGTAACTATATGTGAGATTTCCAT
>NW_018922980.1:10252-24246 GCF_002207925.1 Prunus avium | reverse complement strand
CACACCCCAAGGGGGGGGGCTCTCAAACACTTCTCTAGAGCTCCCTTCCCTTCTTTCCCTCAAATTCTCTTAATTTTGCTTTCTAGTTCTCAATTCTAGCTTTGCTTTTGCTTCTTAGTTGTAATTTATTTTTCATTATGTAAATTCTTTTCTTTAGTTTTTCAAGTTTGATTAGTTTCCAAGTTTCAATTATGGTTTTTGTTCTTATTCATTATGCTTATGAGTTAATATGCTAGTTTGAATGATTGATCACCATTTAGGCTTGCATGTTAGCTATCTTGGTTTGAATTAAGAGTAGACACCATGCTTTAATTCGAATTGAACTATGAATAGGAAGAGTATGTATGGACATTCGACAACAGGGATTAGATACATGCTTGGTTGTTTAAATTGTTCTTCTATGCTTAATGGGTTCCTAATGCTTAATTTTAGGTTAGACAACAAATGATCAAATTAGGGAATTAGGAACACAAGGTTATGACCACACACCATGGCTTAATCATACTTTAGCTAGAACCAATCCATTAATCTAATTGAACTTGGGAACTTATTTGCTTGAGTTAGTTATTTCTTTCTTCCTTGTTTTATTTATTTCCTTTCTTTTTCATTTCTGTTTTGTGTAGGGAAACTAAATTGGATCATTCAATCACCAATCCCTGTGGAATCGACCTCGCACTTACATACGCTTAACTACCAACGGTTCGTGCACTTGCGAGTATCACAAGTTGAGGATGCAACTGAATCCATTTTGGTGCAGCTGTATCTACGCAACAAGACCTGGAATCGATTATGAGGAGACATATTCCCTTGTGATAAATGCAATCACATTACGTTTCTTGGTTAGTTTGGTTGTCACAGTAAGACTTGATATGAAACTTATGGATGTAGTTACTGCATACCTATACGGATCACTTGAGAATGACATCTATATAAAAATCCCAGAAGGATTTATATGGCCTGAAGCAAATGATCCAAAATATCATGATCTGTATTCAATTAAGTTACAACGATCCTTTTATGGATTAAAGAAATCTGGAAGAATGTGGTACAACCGCCTCAGTGAATATCTTATACAAGAAGGGTATGTAAATAATCCAATTTGTCCATGTGTTTTTATTAAAAGATCTGGAAGTGGGTTTGCTATTATTGCAGTATACATGGATGATTTAAATGTTATTGGAACTCTTGAAGAGCTTACAAAAATTGCTGCTTATTTAATGAAGGAATTTGAGATGAAAAATCTTGGGATGACTAAATTTTGTCTCAGCCTGCAGATCGAGCATTTACCAACTGGAATATTTATCCATCAATCAACATATATAGAAAAAGTTTTAAAACGATTTTGTATGGATAAAGCCCATCCATTAAGTAGCCCCTATGGTTGTTCAATCACTTGAGGTAAAGAAAGATCCTTTTTGCCCACGAGAAGATAACTAAGAATGACTTAGTCCTGAAGTACCATACCTTAGTGCAATTGGAGCTTTAATGTATCTTGCAAATTGTACATGGCCTGATATAGCTTTTTCTATCAACTTATTAGCAAGGTATAACTCCGCACCAACTAAGAGATATTAGAATGGTGTTAAACATGTACTACTGTATCTTCGTGGAACAATTGACATGGGTTTATTTTATTCAAAAGGGTAAAAATCCCAAATAGTTGGCTATGTTGATGCTGGTTATCTTTCTGATCCACATAAAGCTAGATCACAAATAGGGTATGTGTTCACTTGTGGTGGTGCTGCTATATCATGGCGGTCTGTGAAGCAAACATTAGCCACTACTTCTTCAAACCATTCTAAAATATTTGCATTGCGTGAAGCAAGTTGGGAATGTATATGGCTAGGATCCATTATACAACATATTTGAGAAACAAGTGGGTTGTCTTCAGTCAAAGATTCTCCAACATTACTATATGAATATAACACTACTTGTATTGCTTAAATCACAACTGGATACATCAAAGGTGACAGAACCAAGTACATTTCACCAAAAAATTTCTACATGCATGAACTTCAGAAGAATGGTGACATAGATGTTCAACAAATACAATCCAGCAACAACTTGCAAATTTATTCACTAAAGCAATGCCAACTACAATATTGGAATGAGTCAACTCAAGGATCTTTTGCCAGCATCAAGGGGGGCGTGTCATCATTGAGACCTTCACACTGGACTCTTTTTCCTTTGTCCTGGTTTTTATCCCACTGGGTTTTTCCTGGCAAGGTTTTAATGAGGCAGTGTCACACGTTCTATATTACACATGGATATGTACTCTTTTTCCCTTCGCCCAGGTTTTGTCCCACTAGTTTTTACTGGCAAGGTTTTAGCGAGGCATACTCCATGCATGGTAGACATCCAAGGGGAAGTGTTGTAAACTCAAAGGTTATGGATGCCCACCATAAGTCGATTGTATTTCCTCCATTATACCCATCATTATACCTATTATTATAGAGTTGTAACCTATGCACTAAATACTATATTTATCATTGGTTATTAGGCTTTGTAACCCACTACTTAGGTGGTAAATGGTGATGTATTTCCTATGCCTATAAATAGTAGGCACTAAAGATGAATAAGACGCTTAAGCATTGAGCTATTGAGAACTACTCTTACCTTTTATATACTTTCTCTATTTCCTTTTACAAAAGTATCTATATATACGTCGAGGTCTATTGTGCCAATGGTAATCGAGGTCATCATTGAAGCCGGTTAGTGACCTGGCTTATCTATTGATCTTTGTCTCCATGCCCATTTGTTGGACAATTGACAATTGTAGGATGTTGGCTGTGCTGTCCTCGTCTGCGTAGATTCGGTCGACTAAATCAAGGCCAATTAAATCTCACTTTTGGAAGTCGATCACGGGATCTTCTTCAACTGATGGAGGGCCGGCTAAGACTTGGGAGATAACAGTGGCCTATTTAATCTTCCTCCTCTTTCATTTGTTGGTCAACCCAGACTCCTCTAAGTCTGCTAGGATTGTGTTAATCCTTATGACCTTTTGGGGAGGTTCATTGGCAGAATTAGGGTCCTCGATCTGTTGGATGGCCTGCTTTGCTATGAACTTCATGTAATGGCCTTTTCTCTCCAGTTCTTTGAGGTGTTTTTTCAAGGCAAAGAAATTATTTGTGAAGTGCCCGTTTCCCCCATGGAAGGCACAATATTTTCTGGTATCCTTCTTGTCCGGGTCTCCTTTCAAGGGTGGTGGTCTCTTCACATAAGGCTTGTCTTTTACTTGGACTAGGATTTGATGTATGGGGATAGAAAACTTGGTGTAGTTCTCATCCACCTGAGTGTCTTCTTGGGGATGTGACTTGTGCTTGGTACTGCCCTTGTTGGCAAACCTGTCGCTTCTCAGACTTGCCTGTTTGGTCGGTTGATCAGCCTGCATGGTAGACTTTTTCATGGAGATTTGATCATCATCCCAGAGCGTTTAGCATTCCGCAGTCCCAAAGACCTATGCTAGAGTCTAGTTGGGAGAACTGGTCAGCTTATAGTATAAGTCATGTTCAGCTGGCAAGCCCTTCTTAAAGGCCGAGGACGCGATTTGGTCATCGTACCTTACGATGTTTTCCTTTTCTGCCTTAAACCTCTTGATGTAATCTCAAAGGGATTCATCGTGCTTCTTGCGTAGGTTGAACATGTGGTCAGGGACATGTGGTCAGGGTTCTTTTTGATCATCCAATAAGAAGTGTACTCCTTGGTGAAGACGAAAGCTAGCTCCTTGAAGCTGCTGATCGATCTGGATGGCAAGGTGTGGAACCAATCCTAGGCTGCTCCTAGCAAGGTTATTGCAAACACCTTGCACATTAGCGCTTCTTCGGCCTTGTAGAGAATCATAACACTTTTGAAGTGCTTCAGATGGCTCTCGGGATTGAAATCCCCTTTGAAGTGTGTGAAACAAAGAGTTGAGAATCACTTTGGTGGAGCAACCTGCTCGATCTCAGCGGTGAATGGCGATGAGTTCACTTGGTCCACCTCCCTGTGTAGAGCATTTATGAAATCTCCTCTGATCTTCAAGTCTCGAAGCCGATTATTTACAAGCTTCTCGACATCTTATGCATGCATAGCCTGCGGGTCACGTTGATGACCTCCATGATTCGAACACCGTTGGCTGACTTCCTTATTGACTTGCAAGGGTTGACCTCCTCGGATGTCCTGCCTGTGTGGCGTATTGGGGGACTGCGCTTGTGAGGGATTCCCTGTGGCTTGTCAATGGGAATTGGCTCTTCGAATTGCTCGCCAGTGTGTTCGTCTACCTTTCTCTCTTCACCTTGCGGTCCAAGGCCAAGGTCTTAGACCAAGTCTAGTTGGTTGAGGAGCTACCTCACAAAGTTGTTTTGGTCGTCCATTCTTTGGGTTAGTTGGTCGACTCTAACACGGAGTTCTACTTGACTTTGCAGATCGAGAGGAGAGACTTGCGTGGAGCCCAAATGCACATAGGTTAGGGTTTCATTGGAGGTGTACACGGAAGCGTACGTCCAGCGCGGAGCCAAATGTGGGAATGGGTGAAATTGTTTCAAGATCAGGCCGTAACTTGTGATGGCGGCGAGATTGCCTTGATGGGAGGTTTCACCTTGTGCTGCGGCGGTGCCGTGATGGTGGCTGGATCCAGCCGCTAGGCCTTGCGGTTGCAAGTGGGTTTCGGCTAAGGAGCCGTGAGGCGAGATGACACTAGCCGACGGGCTATGAAGGAGATTGTGGCCGGACTCGTGTGGCTGTGGGGTGACACTGGAAGCGACAAGTTCGTATGGCTGCACAATTGTTTCGGCTGTAGGGCCATGAGGCAGGTTGCTGGTTCCAGCCGCTATGCCTTGTGGTTGCGGCGCTGCTCCAACCATGGAACCATGTGGTGGCGCGGCGGCACGGGTGTGTGGTAGGTTCACAGCGGTGGCGTCGTGAGGAGGTGGTGCCTCATTTCAATTGTGGGATTGTGGGACGAATGGCTTTGGCTCATCGTGGATTGAGCCATCGCCGCGGTCTTGCATCTCGTGCGTTTGCTTTCGGCCATGGTTGTTCGGAAGGCTTTGGTTTAGCGAAAAAAGTGGAAACAGATTTCTTTGATTCAAGAGCACGCGTTGAGTATAACTTGCACTCTCAATGAAATCACCAAATATTTTGTAAATATCTTGCGGGAGAATATTCGCTTGAAGATCCTTCGATTCCTGTAAAATCAAACAGGAGTAAAAGACCACACCTGGGGAGTGTTAGCCAAAGACCCTTTGATGTCTAAGTTAGTTCAGATTACCTTGTGTGTTGAATGTAGCCATGTATTTATAGGGCTCTAGGCATTTAGGGTTTTTCAAAGAATATTTTCTTATTTGGAAGGAATATATTCTTTTCTCAAATTGTAGGGATTGAATCAATTATGGATTTGATTGGGATTAAATCACTAATTGATGATGATATCTCCTAAATAAGATAATATCCTAAATTGGTGATATTATCTTTTAAATAAAGATAATATCCCTATTTTTAGTATCAATTAATTTGTCAAATAAATGGACTCAATTAATTGACCTAGGAGATATTCTTCTTGTCCATATGGCATATTGTGATTGGAAGCCGGATTATTTGATCCCACACCAATCAACCAAGGTTCCTCCCACAAAACCCTCTTTTTCCAAGTAAACCAAAGGTTATACTCGTTCTCGACCTCCCGTCTTCTCCTCTGCTTGTGGTATTCTCTGTGTCAACTTTACTTTACTTCCTCTCGACTTGTATTGTGCTAGGATTTCTGTTTTTGTTTATTTATTTGATTCTTTTTCAATTCTGATTGGTAGGGTTTCTTTTTCAATTCTTTAAATCCAGCTACGAATGAACTCATGTTGTTCAGGTTGTGCACAAGATGATGAATGTACCTCTAAATAAATGGTTGGAGCATTCATACCAGCAACTGTGATTGGTGTACTCGTCAACCATGTGGTTCTTTGATGAAGTGGATAATCACATGCTTTCCAAATTCACAAACATGTGGTCATTTGATCCTCAAATCAATATACTCTTTACTTTCCGGAGCTAGTGAGAGTTATCTTGATTTACCATTGTGAAAATAAAGGAACTTAAATCAAATTACACTGGCGATAGTTGTACGAATCTATTGAAAAACAAATTGGCAAGCCCAATGTCGCGTCCCCAAAAATTGATTCATAACAACGCAACTCTAACAAAAGCGTGATTAATGAATGAAATTTAACAAAATTTATTCTATTTTCTTATATTGGATAAAAATCTTCCCTGTCATGCCACATGACTCTTCTTCCCTACCCAGGATTCATCCTATCTCAATTACGGAGCAATTTTTCTACGGTGCTAGGATGATGATCATGCAAGTGTTTTATTGTTCACGCCCCGACTGACATGTCCGTGTTTGAGTCGGAGGATAGAACTAACTGGTTTGAGGCCTCAGCATATCAAAGGCACAGCCTCTCTCAAGGTTTGGCTGCCCCGGAGTCTGAAGATAAAGCTTGCATGGTGAAAAAAGCCAAGCTACTCTGGCCATGGAGAACGTGACCAAAAGTGAGCAAACAAAGCTCCCCGTCACCGAGCAAAGTCACCTGCAACTACAGATCGCTGCTGCCACCCTTGCAACTACTGCTTATGCAAGAACTACTTTAACTATTTTGGTTGAATTGGACCTGTTACCACTACTAATAGATAACAGAAACGAGTATAAACACATTTTGACATGAAACCAAAACACAGAATACTTCCCATACGCCCTGATGAACTTTGGGTTTGCTAACTGAACTAATGGGTCAGCTAGATGATACAACCATAAACCTACGAGATGTTATGCTATTCCAGGTAATATTTGAACAAACTTCTACTAGTCAAACTGCTGCCGAAGCTGCATTTCAGTTTCACTTTTCCATGTACCATGAGATGACTGGCCCTTCATCCTCTTACTCTTCTCCTTATCTTTGATGGTAGATCCCTTCTTCTTGGAATCGTTGGTTGTGTCTACAGGACGATCACCGCAAGCTGGGCAGACCATTCCCCGTGCATTGGAGTAGGTCTTGGGTATTCCACATTGCAAACACATCCTATTAGGAGAAATATTTCAGATTAGCAATTACAAGGCCAAATGCGTGACTAATACCCAACTAAAATACCTGATTCACTGAAAAATAAAAATAAAAATAATCTAAAACAGCTATGTCTTTCAGAACTAGCAGAACCAAGAAAAGAAAAAGATTCAGAAAAACAAAAAACAACACAGGCAAACAAACAAGGGAGTGGGGAGTAGAAACAGCAACAATAACCTCAGAAGCTCTGCAGCATCCTCTGCACTAGGATTCGTTGCAGTTGGCAGACGCTTGCCACCTTGAGCCGTGCTTGTAACTATTGATGTTGGAGGTTGGTTACCCGCAAAATCACTTCTTACTCGTTCATGGATTCCAACTAACTGAGCTTTGGACTCCACTACAGCACCTGTACACAGTTTTAACAAGGGTCTGAACTGCTGCTATAGAAAATAAAAAATAAAAAGGAAAACATACATATGGAGAAAGAGGTTGTAAAAACCATATCATTATTAGACAATGACACACAGAGAACTATATGCATAATAATTTTAAAATTTTGATCAACATTTAACAAACTTCCCTTCTATATCTTTCAAATTAGCTGTTCCTTCTGAAAAACCACTGCCATGAGCATCCAGAACACAGATAACACCCATCAGTTCGACAGAGTATCGTAAATAACAGTTCTAACAAACACTTTTGAATTATTATTCCAACAGATTTGATTGGAACTCAACAGATACGAATTTATAAGAAAAACCCAAGAAACCATAATTTTATGTTGCTAAGACATCTAGGTATTGTCTGACTTAAGACTTCCAATTACAAAATAAAGCATCACATTGACGAGGTGAAGATCTACGCAAGACAGTTCAAGAAAACTCAGGATAAGAAAATTTATCAATGGGTACTGGAATTATTCCGATTCATGACTTCCACGGTGTTTACTAATATGTACGAAATAAAAAATTAAGTAGGTTCCACACTAAAATACGTAATACAATATCTGAAACACCAGGAGTTAGATTGATTATGGGTGAATGGTTGGTCCCATTCATTCTCTCTTCTATTCTTGACTTCCCCAACTCACGACTTCCCCGATTCCATGCAAGCAAACACGCCATAACTAGAGTCTACTTCCAACGTTACTTCCATTCTGTGAACTGGTTGTCCTGATCTAATAAGAACCTAAGTTCAGGACATGCATCTCAACCACAGACTAAACATAGATGTTTAAGATACACTCAGACAGATGCATCTCAGTCATCTATATATGGTTGAATAACCGCGATTTGTGCCTGTTCTTTCTCTTAAATCCATTATACACTTTATTATACAGGGACCACATATCCAATTTGTAATGTAAAGTCAATTTTTATCACTCCTCCTTAGTCTCTCTGACTACAGTGACAATTTTAGGAGAATCTTTTGAATAAAAAGCAACCCAAAAGTACTTAGAATTGAAGTGTATAAAATTGATCCTTAACATAATATGAACAAACATTAACTAAGAAAAAGTACCAACCAGCAGGTAAATCTTTCTTGTCCTTGCGAAGTTTGGCATTGCGGGCACCATGCCTCCCTTTCTGGGGACCGTCATCCCTCGTAGAACCGTCTTCTTGTACGCAGTTATTGAGGAAATCGGGCGGTCCACAAATCTTCAGCAACCAATCGAAGAAAAGCACAATGAACCCATAAAAAGCAGCAAAAAAACCAAAATTCAAACTGAATGGTAAGCAAAGAGAAATAAAAACAAAAACAGGGGGTGAATTAGGGTAAAATGGTACCTCGGAGAAGACGTCAGATGCAGAAGGAAGGCCAGAGGCAATGGAAGGGGAGGGAGGTTTGGGAAAGTCAAAGACGGATTTGGGTTTGTGACTTTGGTCATCATCTTCGTCGTCGTCCGACGAGTTTGAGTTTTGGTAATGGAGGCGGTGATTTTGGGCTTCTTCTTCTTCTTCAGCGGAAGAATAGCCCTGGAGGAACGCCAAACTCATTGCTTGCTTATTAATGGAGGTGGTTTTGTGCTTACTGTAGCAAAGAGAGAATCGTTGGTAAGTGGGTCGGATTTCAAGTTATTTGGATTGGACAAGGAGGAGCTTGTGCCGTCTGCTTGTTTCTTTTTCTCCCTCCTTTGTTCTTTTTCTTTTTCTTTTTCTTTTTTACTCTCTCTTTGGAGGGAGGAAAATAACTGCGGATTTAGCTAAAAGTCGAGAATTAAAGTGAAGAAATTGATATTTTTATTGTTTGACAACTTAACTATGAAACTTATTAAATGACACGCGGGAAAAGTCATGAAAATTGGATATCGAGATTCCTGAGTTTAATTTCCACCAAAAGGGTCGTCATTTAACAATTTCTATTGAGTATGAATTCATTTTCAATGTAATTTATGTCATTTACAAAATTGGATATAAATAAATTCAAACACATAAATTATTAATTGCCAGATATTTAAACGAACGAGATCTAAATTCTATCATTTAAGAATTCTATGTAATTTTCAATTATTTCATCCAAACGAAGATGTCTAAATTGGGTGAAAAAATGACATGCAATGGAAATTATTATTTTATTTTTGGTTAATTTCAATTTAGTACAATGAACTCTAATCAGTAAAGCATGTTTGTCTCTGCATTCTCAATTTTAACAATTACATACCTTGAGCTTTTCAATTTTTTGCAATCTGGTTCCGGCTTTAGCCTTACCGTTAGAAGTTTCGTCAATTTCTGATGTGGCATATGTGAGACGCACGTTTTAAAACTTAAATGGCTTAAAATATTAATAAAATATTAAAAAATAATTAAAAAAAGAAAAAATATTTATAAACATAAAATAAAAAATTAAATCCCATCAGCCCCAAGCACCCAACCCCTTAGAGCACTTCCACTCATTTGCCATGGCAAAGGGTAAGGGCAAGGTAAGGGCTGTCATTATTCATGTGAATAGTGGCAGCCCTTTCAAAAGGCTTGTGGTGTTTCCACCCATTGCCCTGGCAACCCGAGGGTGACCACTATTCACATGAGATATGAGGAGAGGAATTTGTATAGAGTTTTGGTGTGGGATGACAGGACTCGACCCAAATTCCATTTTGGAATCCGAGCTGGACCTAGTGCGTGTCCAACACCTGGCAAGTGCTGAACACAATTGACTTGATTGCCCTTATAGTCAAATTTTAAATAAAACTAGGGCTTTGACTTCTGCCGAAAATTCAGCAGAGTCTTCCCTGTATTTAGACCAATCCTAACATTACACTTATCAGACAAGCACAAGAATACAAACACCAACTGCCAGCATGCAAACAATTACATTCTAACAGTTGAATATACTTCAAGGGCAATATCAGAGCTCTATACAAAAGATTACAAGTATAATTTAATTATACAAATCCCTATGTTGTTACAAAGAGATGGCGGAAGGTGGGCTTGGCCCGGTGGTGGCGAACTGAAGCACGTCTACTGCCTGGGGGCGCAAAACATTAAAAGGGTGAGTGGACCAAAAACAAAGTTTAGAAAATAGCATATGAACATTCTAACCCCTCTGTAAAAACAGTTAAGAAACTATAACATTTCCTTATTTATAATCGTATTGAAATCAATGTAATCATATATATATATATATATATATATATATATATCATATACTTGATCAAACATTAAGTCTTTGAAAACATTGAAAACACTTTAATCTACCACCTAGGTGTACCCATTTATTATTCCGTCAATTCCTTATAATCCGTCAATTCCACTAGTTTCCGTCAATTCCATCCTCGTGCCACCGGAGTGACACGGCCTAGCAGACCTCGGGAAACACAAAGTAACCCGAGCCGTAATCCTCGCCGAATTCAGGGGACATTTAGTCGACCTAACCCGCGTACCTCGCTCCCACGGTCCCTGGTACCTCTTAGGACTCGCAAAGCGTAAGTCAAGCATGCTGACATATCTGAAGGCAACTGGATGTCCGTAGACATCATTATAACCGAAGGCAACCATTTAATCAGTAGGCAACACATGTAAACCGAAGGCAACCTTTAAAATCCGAAGGCAACATATTTAATCTTGGGTACCTATGGTGGTTTCTAAAAATATATAAAATTATGAAAAGATTAGTGAACAAACAAATTCATGTTTACTTAAAACTCTGCTGCCATTAAACCTGATATTTAATTAGATTTTCCTTTTTCCTATATCCCTTAAGGATATCCCCCTCAGCAGCATATAAATGGAAATACTTAAAAGTAATAAATCGATTCATAGAAATATAGATTCTTTAAATAAACTTACTCAAGATCAAATAATAGATTAATTTGCATAAAATCATTATAAAACAAAAAGTCCACTCACTGGTGATCTGAGCTAGCTGGACCCTTCGAAGGTCCCTCATGCGGGTCACCTGGTGCCCAGATGCCTAATTCGTCCAATTTGGTGGCCGGAGGAGGAAGAACCGAGGGTTTGAAATTCTGTCAAACCCGACAGAATTTTCTGCAGCTGTTTCCGGCGGAAATTCGGCGCGTCCTACGGCGGCTAGCGTCGGGTTGGGTCGCTGGGGTGGCGGCGAGGGCTTGGATGGTCAGGTTGGCCGGAGGTGGTGCATGGCTAGGTGGTTATGAAGGAGGGAAGGTGGTTGGAAAGAAGAAAAAGAAATAGAGGAGGGGCTGGTCTCTCGAATGGAGAAGAAGAAACATATTTAAAAAAAATCTGACTTGTCAAATTACCAATTTGCCCCTCAATGTAATTTGCTCATAAGTTCTTCGTTATACCTCCGATCCGAGCCCACTACGTGTCTACGGACTCGTTTCGTCGCGCTCTACGCACCCGTACAAGTGGATTTCCCACATTCTTTCCCGGTCAAAATGTCAACTTAAAACTTAATAAAATATTCTAAGGGCATAATTGTCTTTTTCTCCATTAAATTATTAATTAAATATTAATTAAGGTTTGGGTTGTTACATGGGAAGTAAAGAATATGACTAAGTATTTATTAAAAAAAAATCATGAAATTTTTAGTAATTTTTTAGATTTTTTTTTTCCATTTTTAAATTTTTTTTGTTGTTGCTGATGTCAGCAAACTCAGGATGTTCTTGCCTTTGGGCCAGCCCAGGCTTGTGGAGCCCACCAGCTGCCCGGGTTGGATTTGCTTGCTAGAACATCGAACTGGGGCTTGGGCCCCCTCCTGCTCAGGCCACAGCTACCACTAGCTACCACTGGAAGTGCTCTTACACGACCCTTAATACCTAGCCCTACCCCACAGCCTCCCTCAGCCACACCACCCAACCACGAAGATAGAAGACGCCATGGTAGGACCTTGAGGACGAGATCAAGTAAGGTTATGGACTTCGACAACCCTAAACCCTAAAAGCCCCCAAAAAAAAAGAACCAACAGGAAAAAAAAAAGTCTTCTTCCCTAACCAAGTCTTAGCCTCGCTGCCTAACTTGCCACCAACAGCCAGCCAACCTACCCACTACTCATCTCTCTCTCTCTCTCTCTCTCTCTCTCTCTCTCTCTCTCTCCCTCCTATCCTCCCACACCCCCCTCCCCCCAAACGCAACAGCCCATACCCCAACCAAATTCGTAGTGGCTTTCAAAGACATCGTTCAAATAAGCAGCAAGCAGCGAGAGGTCTAGTTTGTTACCCCCCCACCATAAGAGCACTTCTAGCAGTGAAACCCTTGCCATGGAAAGAGGGGGACTAGGGCAGCTACTATTCATGTGAATAGTGGCTGCCCTTGCAAAAAGCATTGTGTGTTTCTAGCAGTTGCCATGGCAAATGGCAAACACTATTCATTTTTTTGTTTTTTTCACAAATTTTTTTCTACCTAAACAATTAATTTGGACAATATTTTCGGATAAGATTTTTGGGTTTGTACTTGTCAATATTTATTATAAAATTCATATCTCATAATCGGATAAAATTTTCGGATAAGATTTTCGGTTTCAAATTTCAGATAAATTTCATCAGAATTTCAAATTTCAGATAAATTTCATTTGAATTTCAATTTCAGATAAGATTTTCACCCTCTAAAATTGCGCCACATGTCATCTCTATTGGCCTAAATTCTTCTATAAAACCAGAGGTTCAGCTCATACCTCTCACAATAGATCTTCTCTATATTTTCATTTCTCAGATGTTGTTTGTGCCTAATAAATCACGACCATGAACTGACCGAAGAGGGCCCTTTTTCTCGGCCCTAACACTTCCTCGTGAAACTAAAGCGCGGCGTTTCGCCAAGATGTTTGGCCATCCTAAAAAGCAAAGGGAAAATTGCGAGGGCATGATCATCTCGGCCTTGATTATAGGCCGAGGCCGAAGTCGAACAAAATCACGGCCAAAGGTACTAACGTCAGATCATCAAGTGGCAGCAGGGTCCCACGCTTCATTTAATGAAGCAACACCTTTGTTTATTGCAGCAAACCCACTGGCCACGAATAAGCATTTAATGCACGAGGGAAGGTGGGAAGTGACTGAAGTCAGGATTTGGTGATAGGAATTAGAGTGATTAGACGTAGACATTCTCACAAGAATTCTTGCAGTTTGAGAGATTGGGTCACCAACTATCAGAACAATAAATGCGTCTCCACGGCCAGAAGCGCAGAACCCACGATTAGGGCAACGGCCGAGATTCACCGGGATTTATGGGGTCACACCACCATGCTTCACGATCCCAAACGTCGATTGGACTACCCACTTGCTCTAATCAGGCTCCGCCATGCAGATTTTTAGCCTCGATTACTCCTCCAAGAACTATTCCTATAAATACAAGGCTCAAGCTATATTTACAGGGTTCAAACACCAAACAAAAGCCTCCCACGGAGCAAATTATATTTTCCTGTAATGCACTTTCAATATCTTTACTTGCTTTCCTAGGAGTAGTGTTAGTTTGTAAGAAAAATTCATTCATCAATATATCATACGACCCTTGATTTTCAAGGCGCCGGAGCACCATCTCTGTTACTCATTCATTCACC
>NW_018922976.1:695025-721458 GCF_002207925.1 Prunus avium | reverse complement strand
TATACTACGATTTTTTTTCTTCAAAAATAGTATAGTGACACGTGGCGTCAAATCGCTGGAGGGTCCTCTTTTTTAAAAAAAAAATATATTAAAAAATGAGTACAGCCGCGCGGCTATACTCTGTGCGTTTAATTTTTTTTTTAAAAAAGCAGAGTTGTCTTGACACGTGGCGCCTAATGACTGGGCTTACATGTGGGAATAGTACAGCCGCCCGGCTATACTCAGTTTTGTAATTTTTTTTAAAAACAGTATAGCCGCACGGCTATACGATTTTACAAACCCTTTAAGTAGCATAATATGTATTTCTCTTTTTAATTACTTTGATTAGTAATTGTGTTTTAGTTATTATTTGCTTAGTGAACATTGAAGGAAAAAAAGAAAAAGAAAAATTGAATTACTATTTACTAAGTAATATAATTCATGACGTTAATTAACATATTTAATACTAATTATTCACTAAATAAATAATAATTCAAATATAATTACTAATTTAACAAATCAAATCAGTCAAATATATTATTTACTTACTAAAAGTAAAATTTTAAAAAATTAATTGACCTAAACATCCTAAGTTTATATATATATTTTTTTAAAAGACCTCTCCCGACGAAATTTCGTCGGCAAAGGTTTATTTGTCGGGATAAACCTAATCCGACGGATATTTGCCGGCATAGACCTATGCCGACGAAATTTCGTCGGGAGAAGTGTTTATGTTAATTTTTTTTTTAATACAAATATAAAATTAGTTTCATTACTTTTGATTTTTCCCCAACTTCTTTAATTTAATTAATATCTTATAGTCTTTTATACATATATATATATATACATACGTACGTATGTATTTTTCAATAATACATTCGTATTCTATACGTGTCTACTAGTTTTGAAAAAACAAACGTACAATAGTCGTATTGTACATGTACATACGCATTTATAATGCTTAATACCCGTATTTTTTAGAAAATTTTCAATAATTCACACAAAGTTCACGTATTATACAAATAATTCTCGTATATTATTGCATACCAATAATATATGTTATAAAAGTTATACTAAAACATTATACAGTGGCTTATTAGTATCTACTTTGGATATGTTGAAACGAGCAAATTAATATCAATAAAGTACAAACTAATGAAACTTGGAGGGTCCTCTTTTTTTATTTTTTTATTTATGTATTAAATAGTATAGATAGACCTTCTAGAATAGTATAGCCGTGCGGCTATACTACGATTTTTTTTCTTCAAAAATAGTATAGTGACACGTGGCGTCAAATCGCTGGAGGGTCCTCTTTTTTAAAAAAATATATATTAAAAATGAGTACAGCCGCGCGGCTATACTCTGTGCGTTTAATTTTTTTTAAAAAGTAGAGTTGTCTTGACACGCGGCGCCTAATGATTGGGATCCTCTTTTTTTACATGTGAAAATAGTACCGCCGCACGGCTATACTCAGTTTTTTAATTTTTTTTTTAAAAACGGTATAGCCGCACGGCTTCACTATTTTGCAAACTCTTTAAGTAGCATAATATGTATTTCTCTTTTTTAATTACTTTGATTAGTAATTATGTTTTAGTTATTACTAGCCTCTCTGCATGCGCTTCCGCATCTGCAAGAGGCTTTTTTTATAAAAAAAAAAAAAAAAATTATTTTAGAATTAAAAAAAGATAATGGGTAGTTGTGTTCCTTAAAAGGAGGATCCATTATTTGGTTTTTCTTTTAATTTTAATTTTTTTTAATATGAAAAAGTGTGAATTTACCATATTATCCTCATGTAATTAATAATTTTAATTCTTAATGTTTGCATTCACCAAGGGCATTTTCTGGTATTTTGAATGTTTCACCATTCTCTGTCTTTTGCTTTATATATATAGATTTACTTAGTGAACATTGAAGGAAAAAAAGAAAAAGAAAATTTGAATTACTATTTATTAAGTAATATAATTCATGACGTTAATTAACATATTTAATACTAATTATTCACTAAATAAATAATAATGCAAATATAATTACTAATTTAACTAATCAAATCAGTCAAATACATTATTTACTTACTAAAAATAAAATTTTAAAAAATTAATTAACCTAAACATCCTAAGTTTATATATATATTTTTTAAAAAGACCTCTCCCGACGAAGTTTCGTCGGCAGAGGTTTTTTGGTCGGGATAAACATAATCCGACGGATATTTGCCGGCATAGACCAATGCCGATGAAATTTCGTCCGGAGAAGTGTTTATGTTAATTTTTTTTAATACAAATATAAAATTAGTTTCATTACTTTTGTTTTTTCCCCAACTTCTTTAATTTAATTAATATCTTATAGTCTTTTATACATATATATGTACGTATGTATTTTTCAATAATACATTCGTATTCTATACATGTCTACTAGTTTTGAAAAAACAAACGTACAATAGTCGTATTGTACATGTACATACGCATTTATAATGCTTAATACCCGTATTTTTTAGAAAATTTTCAATAATTCACACAATGTTCACATATTATACAAATAATTCTCGTATATTATTGAATACCAATAATATATGTTATAAAAGTTATACTAAAACATTATACAGTGGCTTATTAGTATCTACTTTGGATATGTTGAAACTAGCAAATTAATATCAATAAAGTACAAACTAATGAAACTTGGAGGGTTCTCTTTTCTTTTTTTAATTTATGTATTAAATAGTATAGATAGACCTTCTAGAATAGTATAGCCGTTCGGCTATACTACGATTTTTTTCCTTCAAAAATAGTATAGTGACACGTGGCGTCTAATGGCTGGAGGGTCCTCTTTTTTTTAATAAAAAAATAAAAAAATGAGTACAGCCGCGCGGCTATACTCTGTGCGTTTAATTTTTTTTAAAAGTAGAGTTGTCTTGACACGTGTCGCCTAATGACTGGGCTCCTTTTTTTTACATGTGAAAATAGTACAGCCGCACGGCTATACTTAGTTTTTTAATTTGTTTTAAAACAGTATAGCCGCACGGCTATACCATTTTACAAACCCCTTAAGTAGCATAATATGTATTTCTCTTTTTTAATTACTTTGATTAGTAATTATGTTTTAGTTATTATTTACTTAGTGAATATTGAAGGAAAAAAAGAAAAAGAAAAATTGAATTACTATTTATTAAGTAATATAATTCATGACGTTAATTAACATATTTAATCCTAATTATTCGGGAGAAGTGTTCATGTTTTTTTTTTTAATTTTTTTTTAATACAAATATAAAATTAGTTTCATTACTTTTGTTTTTTCCCCAACTTCTTTAATTTAATTAATATCTTATAGTATTTTATATATATATATGTGATGATGTTCCAACTATCAATGTGCACTCTGATGAGCCCAAGTCCAACAAACCAAATGCTCGGAACAAGGATAAAAACAATGTACATGGATCAGACATGACAGAGCTATGCAATGCAAGTGGAGATATAATTGTAGATCAAGTGTATGAGACTGAGGATATAAAAACGAAGTTGGGTCTTGATGCTATGACGAAAAATTATGAGTTCAAAGTGAAGAGATCCAATAAAGAAAGATTTGAAGTTAGTTGTGTTGATGATTGATGCATGTGGAAACTGCGTGCATCCAAGGTACAAAAATCCTCATATTTCATGGTGAAAAAATATTTTACAAAACACTCGTGCTCATTGGATGCTATCCATCGCCATCATCGACAGGCAAGTAGTTCTCTTATTGGCCAATGCATAAAATCTAAGTACGAGAGTGTATCACGAGTACATAGACCCCATGACATCATGGAGGATATGCGAAAGGACATGGGTGTGAGTATAAGTTATGTGAAGGCTTGGAGAGCTAGGGAACATGCACTGGAGTTGGTTAGGGGATCGCCAGAGGAATCTTATGCGATGCTTCCATCATATTGTGCTATGTTAGAAGCCAAAAATCCTGGTACGATAACTCATATTGAAACTGACAGTAATAATCATTTTATGTATTTTTTCATGTCACTTGGACCTTGCATCAGAGGATTTCGCACTATTATCAGGGCAGTAATTGCACTTGACGCAACATTTTTAAAAGGTAAATATCATGGGACATTGTTTGTTGCCACATGCAAGGACGGAAATAACCAAACATACCCTGTTGCATTCGGAGTTGGAGATTCAGAGAATGATGCATCTTGGAATTGGTTTTTGACAAAATTACGAGGAGCTATTAGGGATATTAATGACTTAGTTTTCATTTCTGATAGACATGAAAACATTCGTAAGGCTATCTCCACTATATTTCCGGATGCTCATCATGGGGCATGCATATTCCATATAAGTCAGAATCTTAAGAACCATTTTAAGCATGAGAGAGCGCATTCACTGTATTTTAGAGCTACTAAAGCATATCTTGTTCATGAATTTGATCGTCTTATGGTGCAAATATTTAATGTTGATTCCAAAGTGGGTGATTATCTTAATGTGGCTGGATATGAAAAGTGGGCTCGTGCACACTTCAATGGGAAGCGGTACAACCTAATGACAACAAATATTGCTGAATGTCTCAACTCAATCACCAGAGATGCTCGTAAACTACGTATTACCAATTTTATGGAGTATTTAAGAATGAATATACTTCAAAAGTGGTTCCATGACCGTCGAACTGAGGCAGCCAAAATGGATTCACATTTGACAGAGTGGGCATAAAATTTGGTGCAAGAAAACAACAAGAAAGGGTTGCCGTTGCAGGTACTTTAAATTCATTAAATTTTATTTTGTTGCAAGTAAGGAATATATGCAGACATTTGACAGAGTGGGCAGACATTTTATTTTGTAGATTTTGCTGATATTTTTATTTGTTATTTTATTTAAGGAATACATGCATGATAATATTCTATAGATCTTTTGAAGATATTTCAAATAAAATAATTGCGGAGTATTATAAATATATTTCTTGTTTCTTAAATATGCAGGTTTCGCCCATTGAGGTTTACTCATTTCATGTATAGGATGGATGTCATGTTGAAGTTGTAAATTTAGAGAGGAAGTGTTGCACATGCCGAGAGTTTGATCTTGACCAACTACCATGTGCACATGCTTGTGCTGCATGTAGGCATCGACAAATTTCATGTTACCCAATGTGTACACAATATTATACTACAAACTCATTAATTGGTCATTGTGTATGCAAAACCTATTTGGCCAGTTGGGGATCAGACAGATTGGGTGGTACCTAATGACGTACGAAATAGAATTGTCCTACCACCAATTACACGAAAAAGGTACGGCAGGCGCAAGGAAAAGAGAATCCCATCACGCGGAGAAGAGCCATCAACTCATAAGTGTTCAAGATGTGGTTCAACTGGTCATTATCGACAAACTTGCAAGAATCCGATTGCACTTCATCCTACCTCGTAGATAGGTGTAATATTTTACTATTTAAATTTATGAATTAGTATGAACAATGGATGAATATTTAATTTTATAATTTTCTTAAACTTTATGGTGTAAACTTTTGAAGATGAGGAATAAAGCATGCTTTCCCTCACAATTTTTGTAGATTTGAGATGATATATAGTAGCGATGCAACGCTTTTGGTTTGGCCCATGTGAGGTTAAAGTCTTTGCACATAGATTCAATACTTTGATAACATATCTTTTCATTTATCCTATCTCGACGTCTCTGCACATAGATTCAATACTTAGCCATTTTCAAGAGAAATAACGTCATCTGAGAAGGAAGGTGAACAACTTGTTTTATCAGCGAAGCTATAGTTCAAGCTAAAGTACAGACCCTCTCAGAGAGATTGTGGACCTCGACAGCACGGGATGTCTTTGTAGATGTTGATCCTCAGACTTGTTTTTTTCCATTAGCATATTCAAACTCAACATCCTGTTTAAAATCATTAGAGAAAAGAACAATTACTTCTAATATCCAATAGTAAATTGCATAAGTATAGGAAATATCATCTTCTTCATGGTCCCTACTGCTGAAAGGTCCAATAGCAAACTGCTGACTTGTACATGAGCTTTCTTTTTAAGTTTACATGGGTTTTAATTTTTAAGGGCATTTGTGTCTATTTATGTGAGTTTTTGGCTATATTTGAAAGATTTTATAAAAACTGACATTTTTGAAAGTAAGGGGTAAATTTTGGCTATTTTTGATAAAAACTCGTTTGAAAATGAGCAAAACACTAAATCAATGATAATATGGCAGGCATATCCATCCTTGTTGCGGGCCTAAATTTATGAAAGGGTAAATGGCGGAAAACCCCCCTGGATTATTTCGACTGTTGAAATGTCCACCTTGGAAATTTTTTTCAACCAATTTAGCCTTCGTATTAAATTTAATCGCCAATTTCACCCCTGCCGATAGATTTTCCCCAATTCCATCCAAATGCCTGTCAAATATAAGGGTAAATTTGACATTTTACAAGGTAATGCATTAAGAAAAATAAGGAAAATGTAATATAATATATTTAAAAGGTATAGCCGCCCGGCTATACTGGCAATTTCATTGTACAGAGGAAACCTTCACAGAGTCCAGACGTACCTCGTCGATGGCTTATGCCAACCCCTAAAATTTCTCTCAAGGACTTCAAATCCCTTTTAACCCGTCGCTCTATAGCTCCCCAACAAAACAAAAATAAAATAACACCATTAATCAATCACATGTTGCATTTCAGCAACAACATCAGCAGAAGCAGAAGCAGAAGAAAACCCACCCCAATAATTCTTCTCTTCGAAAAATGCCCAATCCTTCTCAGGCCTTCTTCGTCGGCGATCGCATAACAAATTTTAAGGCTTTCAGATCTTGCTTTCTGTTCTGGGGATGGAGGTCGAGGTCTCCGGTTCGAATCCCTCGGCCGATGCGAAATTGAGGAGAGCGGATTCACAGAAGGATAAGCTTCGCATGAAGCGGAAGACTCTGCAGGCTATGCTCGAGCAGTGCCAGAGAGCCCTCGAGTCGCTTGATACCACTGGGGGTGCTGACGGCGACAATGATGGAGATGATAACGGTGAGGATGAAGACGATGATGATGATAACACGTGGTTTTTTTTACGGCCATTTGGATGGAATTGGGGAAAACCTAACGGTATGGGTGAAATTGGCGATTAAATTTAATACGAAAGCTAAATTGGCTGAAAAAAAAAATTCCAGGGTGGACATTTCAACAGTCGAAATAGTCCAGGGGGGTTTTCCGCCATTTACCCTTTATGAAAAGGGTTTGGCATTAATCTTTTAGCTGTATGCATTGTAAATTGAATATCTTTCTGCAGTAACAAGTGGAATCTAAAAATGAGTATATATATATATATATATATATAAGAAATTCTCCTATGCAGACATTCAGACGTTATTATCTTACGGACATTATGTATGTTGTACTACCCCTCCTTGCTTTCTTGCATGTTTTCCCTGCTGTCTTGCATGTTTACAATGACATCCACATGATAATAACGTACGAACATCCGGATAAGATATATATATATATATATACACAAACATGTATATAGTAGCGCTGAAGTGTTAACCAATTGGTAATTAATACAACCATGATTCAAAAATAACTAGGGCTAACTTTTAAGCCAACTTTTCCAATCATAACTAACTAGTTGGTAATTTAATATGGCGCTAACCAGGTATGGATCCATGATTCAAAAATAATCAGGGCTAACTTTTAAGCCAACTTTTCCAAACTCACACACACTACATGAATGCTATGACTTGAACTCAGAACCTTTCTTGGAGGGAGCATTTGCTCCAAACCACTATACTAGTGGGCCCTTTTGCACTAATTTAGGTTATTTGACCATGGACAAATTGTTGACCATTTTTCTCCTAATAATACCTTGAATTTTATTTACATTCTATCATGGAAAGAACACATCTATGATCTATCCCATTTAATCAACGTTTCATATTCATAATTTATCGGACAATCAACATTAACCCTTATTAAGCTCCAATTATGCACTATGATTTGCTTGAACTCCATATTTGAACAGCTCACCTTAGTGGACCAACCTTAAGGGCCAGTCACAATAAATAGATAGGCCCATAGGTCATACATCCTTAAACTAGCTTTCGGCTCCATGGTGTGTAGTGATAAAAGGGGCCCATTTCATTGTACTGCCCACGTATCATATCAAGGAATAAGAAAAATCAACAAGGGCAAAATTTAGACATATATTTCTGCGTGATCCTGGAATTGTATCCCTTATTTTATGTGGATGGATGGATGCGTTACTTTACTTGCAGTAATATGGCCATAGGGTTAGGCTAGCAACTCATGCAAATTTCAAAGATTTTGTACTTACTGCTGGGTTAGAGTTCTTTCCTTTAGTTGGAGGTCCAAAAGTTATTGCTGGTTATTCCTGCCTACTTTTTGATGAGTGTTTGGTCTGCTTATTCCCTCATTTGGTAATTGCTAAAAAATTTATTTTGTAAAAAGTCTACTCATAAACTTGTTTCAACATTGAGGACCCCCCTTAACTTCTGATGGGCACGATGATCGCACCAACATCTCTAGCTCATTATGTTCCTCATCTCAAACAAGAATATTTTTCAAATTCTAAAGAGTGAGCTACCATGTCTATTACCTGAAGGAACAGCAAACGCAGCACCAGCGAAATCAAATAAAATGATAGTTATTAAAAGGGAACTCTGTTTTACAAGAAATACAGAGACATATATTTCGAGGCTGTGCGTAGGATTCTTTTCTGAAAACGAGTTTGATTGAAGAAATGAATGGGGTGTAAATTGTAGGAAAATAAAGTAAAAATACAGATAAAATAGTACACAGAGAACCCGAAGAGTCTTTGCAACTTATTCCAAACATAAAGAAACTGCAAAAAAAGATGGTGGTGGAGATCCGACGTCAAAATGCAGGTGGAGATTTGACGTCGAGACGTAGCCGCTTGTGATGGTTGGATGAAAATCATAACAAAACGATTATTTGTCTATGAAAATGGAGAAAGAGGTGAAGGGAGAAAGAGAAGAGGGGAGAGGGGAGGAAGAACTATGGTTTACTCCCCCCTCAAAGTGAAAACAGCTCTAAGAGTGTTTTTTGGGAGAAAGGAAACTAAATTTTTGGAGGTTTATCAAGGGACATTTGATTTTGATGTAGGATATTTTGGGATAAACGTCTCCTATTCAAGGGACCTCATTGTGATTCTTTTTAAAAACATAAATATAGGACATTTGCAACCTCATTATGATCCTTTTAGGTCTAATATGTGTTAGTTCTTTTTTCGGTTACATAGGAGGGAATCGAACTTTGAACATATCATAATTAACCTATACGCCACCCTTTCTCTCCTACTTGGGCTAACCCAAAGGATTTAACATGTATCAGTTTTTTAAATGTATAAAACAAACATCAATTCTTTGACGAAAAAAACAAACAAACAAACATCAATTTTCTTTGAAGGAAACGAAATAATAGAAGGCAGAAGACAAACAAGTCGTTACTCAGAATTTCGATTATCATACAACATTGTAAAACGGAAATAATAAAAAATAGAATATAGAATAATAAGCTATAAAGAAAAGGTCGTAGTCCCCTTTCTTCTATGTTGCTTTTTTGTGTGTTGCTGAAAGTTATAAATGAGGAGGGGGTTTTCTCACACAATATCAATGTGTCATGGAATTTCAAACATGAGATCGGTGATATGCAAATCAAGAACCCTCCATTATTTTATGAACAAAGAAAAGTTGGAATCAATGGTCCCCCCTTCAAACCAAATTGCATAACAGAAATTCATATGAGCCATGGCACCCACGCCACCAACCCAATGGTACTTGTCCTAACCCCAAGGCTAGGCCTACCATTATTTAATAATACCATTAATTGTTTTATTATGCTCAACACTTTATATATTTCTCACGATTCTCCACCAACAAATACCTGCTCGCTCTTTTACCCATATCTCAAATTCTAGAAGTCAGCCGAAACCCAAACACCACCCCCAACAATATTTTAAACAAGAGTAATGGTGCCTGCCAGCTCCAACACAAACAAACCCCAAGCAATCCCCACCTTCATCAAAAGCGCATTACAGCTATCTTCCATATTAATTTCAAATTAATTTTCTTTCCTTAAAAGCCATTACACAAAATATTAATTAATTCGTGTACCTAAAAATAAACAGAAATCGAATCAGCACATAACGTGCACGCCCTTCCCTTCCCCGCATTAATCATTTAACTACTACTTTATGCTATATACTACAATTTACAAACACACAGATGGAACTAATTAAAAATTAATTAACGTGCTTAGCTGCCATCAATTAGATTACAGCTAATCCACACTTCCTCTATTTAATTAATCCAAATTAAAGTAACATAAAATATTGTTCAAGTCAGCGACTACAAAAATTCCAACTAAAGCAAGCCCTTCATTTAAAAAACTAAAAGGGAAAATTAAACACAAGTCACACGAGCAAAAACAAAGCGTGCCCTGCCTAATCTCTCTCTCTCTCTCCTCTCACTGTACACACTACACAGCTCTCTCTCTCTCCTCTCTCCTCTCTCCTCTCTCTCTGTTTGTTAGTAGTAATTAAAAATAGTTTTTTGTTCTCCAGCAACCAAACTCAGAATAACATAAAAAATTAAAAAAAGAAAGGACCAAATCCCATTAAAACGACGACGTAGCCCTATCCGAGTCATCGGAGCAGCTCCGAGTCCGGACATAGCTCCTTCCTCAGCCGTTGAGAGAAAAGCCTGCAGGCATCCATGCTCAGATCAACGGCTGCGGCCAACGCCACGTAAGCCGCGGCGTCCTCCGTACAGTTCACGTGCTGCACGCTCACCTCCACCGCAGGCTTGCTGCACCTGCCCTCACCCTCAACCTTTGCCGACATCACAAAACCTCTGTACAAGCAATAGGGCCACAACCCGTACCCGAAATCCCCGCTGCCCCGCGGGCTGCAACCCGGAGAGTTTGGGCCGGGTCGGGTACCGGAACTCGAACCCGAACCCAGATCCAGTACGAATTTCCCGCCCTTGTTTAAGCTGAGAGTGGACTCGGCCAATACAATGCCGGCACCGCTGGTGTCGGGAATGAGTTCGAAGCGGTACCCGAGGCCATCGGAGCCGCCTCTTTCGCGCCAGGCCTCGAGGCGACCCCACGGTTTCCACGTGTTGTCGCCGGGTCGGAGGATGAGCCATGATCCCGGATTGGACCGACTGACCCGGTCCGAACCGGGTGAGGCCACGAAGGGCGTGACCATCGAGGCTGCGGCTACGGGCGAGCCGGAGAGGTCGTGGACCGTTATGGACCAGCCCTTTCGCTCCTTCCCCGGTCGCTCTCTCTCGCTCCCAAACGAGCCTAACCAGCTTCGAGAGTTGCCGTGGTCCAAATGTAAAGACCTGTGAACAGAGGGGCAAAATGGGAATAAAAAAATCAATTCAGAATCTGCGTATAAGGCTTTAATGGGAAGGATTCAATTTAGAATGCAACTGGTAAACAACGCATCAAACACAGAGAATCTAATATAATAAAATATTTATATAAAAAAAAGTAAATTAAGAAGATGAAAGGGGCAAAATGAGAATAAAAATTAATCGACAGTAAACAAACTTTGTAAAAGCTCCGGAATGAAACAGGGACCTGGTTAATAAAAAATGGGCCTAGAATCAACGTAAAGAGCTTTAATGGGATCAGAGTCCGCTTGAAGGATTCAATTGCAAAACGCCGTCGTAAAGCGAACAAAATTGTGAGCTTCACTACTCTAATTTAATTATAGTATCAAACTTTTACACAAAACATTCGCATTCACAATCTCGAATCAAACACAGAATCTACTTTTTTTCTTTGCAAAAAATAAAATAATAATAATAATCATACCGAAACCCTAACACAGACGAAGATAATTTGGGAAAAAAGAAGAAGAGGGAAATGAATAATACCTGGATCTTTGAGTGCCTCGGTCGCCGGTGCTTCTGAAGCTGAACTTGCAGGTGAAGACGGGCTGCCGAATGTTGCCTTGGATCTGAAATACTTGTGGACTACATTCGGGTTCTCCGTCGAACTGGAAAACGAATCTCGGGTCGGGTTCGGCCTTCACATTCAAATGGAACTGGGTCTGGCCCGAGAACACGCCTTTGAGAACGCCTTTCCCTACGGAGACCCACCCGTTGTGGAACACACTGGGCTTGGACTCGGTTCCCGCCAGATCCAGCGGCACGGAAACCCGACCCAACAGCCTTCCGGAATTGACGCCGCAGGTGCTGCCTCTGCGACCCGTGTATATCGAGATTTTGAGGCAGAGCTTGGGGGCGAATATGGACTTGGACCCGACCCGGTCCAGATCCGACTTGCTAAGGTGGAAAGTAGCGGCGACGCCGTTTGCCTGAGCGGCGCTGTCGAGGGTTTGGGCCTCCGGCGGGAGACAGGGAACGACGGCGTTTTGAGGGGGTAGGTTGTTGAGCTTGATCTTGCAGAAGCATGGTGATGACGAAGGGTGGACGACGGAGCGGGCGGGCTTGGAAGCGACTGGGATCTTGAGAGCGAGATTGCCCACTGTGACCCGCACGAATGGGCAGGGATCCATTGCAGAAAGCAAAGTAAATGCAAAGCAGAAGCTCCTCTCCCTCAGTCTAGGGCAATGCCATCGATGCTCTGGTTTTGTGCTCTGTGTGTTTGTTTATTGAGTTTCTAAATTGGAAAGTGTAAAGGGCTAGAGGAGAGAGAAAGAGATGAATTTTTAATTGTGATTTTTGTTTGGGGGAGGTTGGGAGACAGCTGGGTACAGGCTGGCATGACTGCCAGCTCAGATAGAAGTTGACGCCATATTGAGGATTGTGGATGAATGGGAAGTTTTCTCTCTCTGTGTATGTAGTGGGCCCCACACCTCTCCTCCTCCTGAGTCTGACCAACTCTCTAACCCAACCCACCTACACTGGTCCAGGTCCACTGTCTCTACAGCACTGCCTCTTTTAATTTTCAAATGTTTTTTTACGCTTTGTGAAATGACGAATTCGGCCCCGGTCCCTTCCAGCTATAGAAGGAATCTCCGGCTCTCTATGCAAAACCCCGGCGCACACACTTGTCAAATCTGCGTGCTTTCTTCTTTCCCGTCTCCTCCTCTTCCCTCACGTGGACTTCCCCCTGCACCGCAGAGCCACGGACCACGTGGGGCCCGCTCATTGATTTGGGCTTCAAATTGGTTTTGCCTCTTTTATTTTGTTTATCTGTCTGTTTCGTTTTAGCACCAATTCTGTTAAGTCAGTGGTTATGGATCCCTGTCATGACACGTTGCAGAAGGATGACTATAATTCTTCCTTTGGATGCTTGACTTTGACCCTTTATGTCATATTTATGTCATATTGATGTCATTACTCATTGTAGTTAGTACTGGAAAACAACTCAATTTCAACATTAAAAAAAAAAAAAAATTGAGTTTAAACCAAGCAGGAGGAGGTGGTTGCCATTTTATCATATTTTGCCACTCTAAATACATATCCACTTACTTAAAGTGGTCGTTATTCTTCCACATAAGGTAGGATTTCAAACTATTAACACTTCCATTCAACTACAAATTATTTGTCATATTCCAAATTCACGAAAAGAACAATTAAGTCACAGTCATTAACTTGCTCAATTAGAACTACTAGAATTTGCAAGATTATCAGATCAAATTCTCAAATATGTTTACGCACTTCCATTTCCACATAGTGATTTCAATAGTACAACATTACAATTTAAAGTCTTCCAAAACAAGCAAATCTTTTATAGAGCAACCAACAAACATATTTTTATTTTTATTTACTCCCTCTTCTCTGTTCCTCTCATACCAGTGGCACTTATCTCCATAACAAAAATATTCTCGAACTCATTAGTACTCTTCTTCGATCTCTCAGCCAAAAACCCACCATTTATTTATTATTTTCCACTCTTGGTTTCTATAAGTTCTCAAAAGACAATCAGATTTCTTATTCATATCCTTTAATTTATTTACTTTTGTTTTATGTTCCTGCAATTTCATACTAGATATTCTCTTTGTGAAGATGTTATTTATAAAATCTTTTTCCAAAAACCAGATGCTGCAACAAATTCTTATAATTTGATTGAAACCTATTCGTTGTTGCTCTGTTTTTTTTTTCTTTCTGTTTTTCTTTGGTTTTTGGCTCTATTGTTCTTGTTTTGTTTGCCTTTTGTGGTTGCCTAATGAAGCTTTGTTGACCAAAAAAGAAAAAGGGCATTATAACCTTCTCCCTAAACCTTATTTTTCTTTTTTAGTTTACTATATTCAAGAGGATGAAACATAAAAGGGCCTCATTTTAATTTCTGGTCCTGGGTCAACCAAAAGTCAAGACCGACCCTGCTACTGCACAACACCCATGTTTTACCACCATAAATCCTCCTTTCGTCTTGTCGCCGGCCATTGTGGCTCCCCAACCCAGCCGCACATCACTGCCGCTGTGTTCAATAGTATGTGAATAAGAATAACAAAGAGTACTCTATCCCTAAAAGAAAATGAGAAAAAACAAATTTTGTTACTGAATTGAAAAGCAGACGGGTGTTGTAGCAATTAACAATTTGGGTTACATCGGTTTTCCCACAGCTTGCTCATAGAGTGCAAGTCCCACTTGTATATCGCATCGAACAAGTTGGAGTTCTTACCTTCTTGGGACTCCGTTGACCAAGATATGCTTTCATTATACCGATCTACTTTAGTAGATCATATGGATGTATTGAATTTGATATAAGTGAGGAAACAACAATTCGTGTAACCCAATACATGCATAATTACGTAACCCATTGAATTTGTGTAACCCAATTTGAAAATAATAGCACATTTTGCTTGTTGATTAGGGATTTATTTTTTGGTCAAATGTACTTTCCATTAAACAAAAGAGAGTACATCAGAAGGTGAAACACGACTACTAACAGCCAGACATAGCAAACAAAGAGCAAACACCACAAGGCTACCAACAGCCCAAAAACAAAGCCAACTAAACACAAACAAACACCAAGAACAAGTAATCAGGTTAGATATCAGAGTATCGACACCTTCCAGGGGAGCGTGTTCGTCTCTAAACAGAAGACTACTGCCTAGGCTCAAACTGAACAAAATAAAAACCCAACCTAAAGTGCCAAAATAGTAGGCCCAAAACAACAAAAGCCCACAAAATGTGCAAAAACCCTAAAATCTAACCCTAAACAAAACAAGTCGCCACTGTCACAAGAAAAGAAAGGGCCATGGGAACTAAGAGAGGAGATATGTAGAGTGTGGATTTGGGTTAGCAAGCCCCAAGCATCATACTCAAGCGATCTATCGATTTGTGGTCAAGATTGACCACATATTTACAGAGCCCACAAGTGCAGATCCAAGTATTAGATCTGAGAATGGGTTGATGGAGTAAAACAACTACAGCAATCCAGTGGCAAACCAAGTAAATCTTAGGGATAGAGGACTTTTGGATTTGAGATTTGGTGGGAGAAGAGATACGGGTCGACGGAGTGGTGGAGGGATGAAAGGAAAGAGAGATGAGGGAGATGTGAGGGCTGTAGAACAAAGGGGGAGGAAGTTTAGAGGAAGAAGTAGAAGATTTATGGGCCAGCATTAGAGAATACAAGAGAGGAAGGGCTTTCAAAATGAAAAATAGAAAGTAAAAATAATAAAAAAATTACACAAAAGGAGGCGGAATAGCCACACCAGAGGTGGCGGAGATCATTTTGGCATGTGCAACCGAAGTCTATTCCAATTGCAAGGCTTCTTCAACTGTCCATTTTTTTTTGTTAGCTTTAACTATCTTTTAGTCAAAACAATTTCACTTTGAAAACTAATAATATATAAGTCGTCATTAGGGGTGGGCATAAATTCGGGCGAACTAATGAAACTGGCTGATCCAAATTGTAATAACCAGTTTGGTTTGGTTTTGACCAAGAAAAAGTCAAACGGTTTAAAAATCGAATCAGACCGTATATGGTTTGGTTTGGTTTGATTTTGAGCTTTTGTAAGCCGATCTAAACCAAACTGAACCGTTTATGTGTATATTTATTTATTTATATTATATTTTACATGTGTAATACTCTAATTAGGCAATAACTATGTATGGATATTTGAATTGAGCTGTAGTAGTTATTGAAATTTGAAGTTTTATAGCATGTTGAGCTTTATGATAGTTTCATACTTGGAAAATTATTTAAGTATGGAGCAAGTTGTGAATTTCTTGGTTGTAATTGCTCTAACAATGTTGGAAAAATGCAAAAAGGAAAGAGAATTGGGCTTAGGCCCAAACCGGCCGAACCAAACCGTCTTCATGACTTTTGTCAAAATTGAACCAAACCAAACCGTTATATTGTAATTAGTTCGGCCGTAGTTTTGAGATAAAACCGATCCAATCCGGACCGTGCCTGTCCCTAATCGTCATAAAGGGAGCAAATTGCAGAATCTGTTCTTATAATATTCCATATGAAAAATCTTGAACTCATAGAACACAATGAGGAGGTTTCTCAGACACCATGGTTGAATATCTTCATACAAAAATGGAGAAGAAAATAGAGTTACAAATCTTGATCAGGTCCTCGCAAAGAGTGGCAAAGTAGAAGTGATCTTTATTTACAGTAACATCAGTCGAAATCTTGATAAATAATGACGTAGAAGGTGATTTCTTTTGGTATTAAAAGTTGGATATGTGCCCCAACATCTCCATCCTTGGATGGTTCACCTAGTTATCTTGTTATGTCTATCATCTCTTCCTGTTGGAATAAATGTGCTGATTAGTTGGCCGTATGATTTTTGGTAATCTTCGGGTGTTGGAGAAGGTATATTATCTTCCTCTTGGAATAAATGTGCGACATGCCTACTAAAAGTAACGCTTATATTTATCAAAAGAAAAAAAAAGGTAAAGATTTTATTCCATGTAAAATAATGACACTCAAGAGATGGAGAACAACAGCTGCAATGACAGAAATAGTTGACCAAGGTGTGTTGAAATAGTTTTGCCTCAAATTTGCCTTCCATCTGTGCCAGGGCGTTCTGCAGTACTTGCAGGGCCGGCCCTTGGCCAGGGCAACCAGGGCCACCGCCCGGGGCCCACGATTGAGAAGGGCCCAAAAAAAATTTATATTAGCTTACTATTTAAGTTAGTGTTTTAAGGCTAATATAAGAGCTAAAAGGATTCCTATTTAATTGTGGATTAGAAGTTATAAACCTAATGCAATAAGGACTTCTTAAGAGTTTCTTGATGGGCAAGACTCTTAGGTAGATGCATATAAATACATGTGCCCCTGCTCAACCGATCATGCCAACCCACACAAAAGAATTCATCCCATCTAGAATGAGTGTATGAAGGGATCGGATTGAGGAGATGTGCTCTTGTATATTCTTGATGTGTGTTCTATCATGTGTAGTCATTATAGTTTACAATAAAAATATGAAAAATCGGTTTTAGTGCAAAATACGATTTATGCTAAAAATGATGGCTCATTAAGTCAATATATACTTCATACTAAAATCCCATAAAATCAAGTTTTCTTATTTGATGTATAAGGAATAAAAGCCGCCAAAAATTATCTTGAGAAAATGATTATTCCAAAAAAACCATTTTTCATACTTAGTCAATATTGCACATCCGCTAAAAAAATTATGGGTCCGCCAATGGTGGCATACATAAGAATTCTCTCTCTTTCTCACCCAAAGCACGCATCTCCTCCCTGGGTTTCTCTAAACAAGGATTTTCTTATCAGGCTTTTGGTTTTTGTCTCAAATAGTGAGGAAGGCTATTTCAATCGATTCTCATACTTGCAAATTGCTAGCTGGGTTATGGATAATTTGGTTTGATGGGGATTAGGTGTCTTGAGAGCTAGCTTTTGATGGGGATTACGTGTCTTGAGAGCTAGCTGGGCGGGTGGGTACTATTGGGCTTGTGGTAGATGGTGGTTGCTAGGTGGCTGGTGGTGTTTGGGTGGTGGCTTGTTTGGTGCGGCCTGGGAAGGAAGTGATGAAGTTTTTAATGTTTTTTTAATATTCTAAAATAATTTTTTAAAATTGTTAACATCCATGCTGGATTTACACTTAAGATGAGTTACATAAGTCCTTATAAGTTATTTTACAAAAAGATAAACTTGTCTTTAAAATTTTAACGATATGGTGGGTGGGAAAATAGGACAAGATTATGGAAATAGCAGCACTCAATTAATTATTTAATTAAAAATAATAATAATTTATAAATAAAGGGCACACACTTAGAGTTTTGCCCTGGGCCTTCAATCACCCAGGGCCGGCCCTGAGTACTTGTTCAGCTCCGGTGCTGTCACCTAGCAGATTTTCAACTATTCCATGCTCAAAAAGCAACTCCACATCCTTTGGGGTGTTCACAAAACGATCCATGATGACAACATAATCATTTATGTAATTTTTATCATAATGGCATTGTTCAAATGCAAGGAGATTTCTAATTACAAGCTCTATTGCCGGGGATATTTTCAATTTCGGAATTTCCAAAATCCCATTGGTGAATCGTATGTCGAATAAATTTTTGCTTGACCCCACCATAAATGTGACTCCTGCTTGATGTAGCTCTGTCGTGCTTAGTTTGGTGATGGTTTTGAGTTCTGCTGAAAGTTCAAAATTCGGTCGACATAAAGCTCTTACTAAACCAACAAAATGTTCTACTTCAAACCAATCGTCAGTTTCCTCTCGAAACATGGGATCCTGTAAGAACTTGACAGAAAGATCAAGTATTGAAAGACTCTCATCACACGTAGGGAGTTTGTCTTTGTCTGGGTTAAAAAGGTCCACAAGAATGAAGAATGGCAGTTGAGCATCTGCATGTCTAAATTTATAACTGCCATTGTAACTGGTCTGTAAAATGCCCAGTCATTCTTATCCAGCAATTCGCGGAAACTCCACCTCAATAAGACCTCAATGATGAAGGCAGCATCTACTAGAATGATTCTTACAAATTCATCACTGCAAAACTCAATGGTTTCAGCATAACAACCACGCAAACGTGCTTCGTGGTCCTTTGTTATGATAATAAAAACCTCCAAGTTTAACTTACTATGACATAGAAAATCTTGTAGGTACCTTATTTTCTGTTCTTCCATGGCTTTTAGGCTTTCCTTATCCTTACCATGGTGAAATGGGACTATAGAGACTGCCTGTGGTGTGTAGGCCTTTTCATTTATACACCGTAGATGCTCAGGAACCCTGTAGATACAACGATCATATCCCGGGGGAGATAAGCTATCCAATTCCTTTCTAATCGATGTTGCTAATTCAATGTATGGGGTTTCTGTGTCATTTGGAGTAGTTAGATTGCTTTCTTCCATTTCCAGCTCCTAATGTGTAAGTTGTTGTTGTGACTGTAATAGATGATTGCAATGGTGATTAATCGAGATCACTGCACCGCAACTAACCAAATCTTTCGTTATTAATTTTACAAATGCTATTAACAAAAGAGCAATGCGAGAGATACCACATTGCATACCACCTTGTGTACCAACTCTCTAATAGGGGTGGAGCCACCAATACAATGGGGCTCACATTTATTAGAGAGGTGGTACACAATGTAGTATATATGTATTATATATGACTAGCATTTTTGTTAACAAAAACTTATTAGAAGTACATTCATTCCAAAATGAGTAACTCTTAGTTTAGTGGTACATCTCTTTCCAATGTTCGAAGAGGTCCTAGTTTGAATCCCCTTTCCCATTGACGAAAAAAATATAAAAAAAATCCAAATGCCAAATTAAAACTAGATGGTTGGACATTCATAATTTTTATTATAATTAACAAGTTGGTCTTAATATTTTGTATATACTACTTTTTCCATAGTTAAGCTTATAAGTTGGTATATTCTTTGGTACATCCACTTGTGCTGGTTGGTGCGAGTCATAAATGACACCAACTGTTTTATTTCGGAGGGGACAAGTACTCAAGAGGGGATGGACAGTATAGACCAATTCATACCCAAATGAAAGTGATCTGGTAATGACAAACTATTTATATTATTTTAGTATGATAATCAGGTGATAAGGTTTTCAGCTTTGTTTGGTTTTTGATTTTGAGGTATATGAGTCAAATAAGTTTGAAAGTTTTTATAAAAACTAACGTTTATGAATTTAGACGCTAAATTTCGACTACAAATCAGCTTCTTCCTAATTAATTGTGCCTTTTCTTTTGTATCATCATGCACACATGAAATGACAAACTAGTCCATACTCTTCTTTGTCACAATATATACCAACTTTATATTCTTTTATTAATTTTATTATTTTTGGGATTTTCAGAATCCCATTAGCGATTTGTATATCATATAAGTTGTAGCTTGATCCCACCTCAAACTTGACACTTACCTGCTGCAGCTCTGTCATTCTGGGTAGAGTTTTGAATTTTCCCTCCTTTGCTTTGTATCTGCTCTGTCATGCTGGGTGAATTTCAATCTCCAATGTCATTTATATGGCTTGATGTCCTTTTTCTTTTTCTATTTTGATTCAATATAGTTTCATTATTTTTTATTGCACAATGCAACCCATGCCATTCACGCGAGTTACCAAAACGTATATCAAACACGGCTGGAAAGACAAACAGTTTTTCTTCTTTAACTTTATTAACACATGTGACATGTCTTATATCGTTTGTTTGATTCATTGCTGGTAAGATTCTCATCATTGGAAAACTTATGTTCCTTCATTCCTAATTGTCTTTGCATTGTCTCTTTCCTTTACCTAACTCAACTTAAAATTGGGTCATTTTTTATTGTATTTATTTTTCGTTAAAAACTACTCCTTGGACACCAAAGTCTCCGCCGTTCAAGCATGTCCTATGCACAATACACACTCACAGGAAGAGTGACAGATTAGTCCGGAGGAGAGAGAGAGTGTGTCTGTGTTCTTGTGGCCACTATGGATGATGAGAAATTGCCAAGTGAAAGCCGAGGGAAGCCTATTCGATGCAGAGGTTCTTATTATTGATAAGCTTAATTGTTAGTTTAAATTTGTTGCATATATTGTTTTTGAATAGTCTGAGACTCTGAAACTGATCACGTTGCATGTAAATATGTAATACAAATGGCAGCTGCTGTGAGTCGCAAACCAGGTGAGCCTCTAGTGATCGAAGAGATCATGGTGGCACCCCCGATGCCTCATGAAGTCCGTATTCGAATTATATGTACCTCTCTGTGTCACAGCGATCTCTCCTTCTGGAAAATGAAGGTTCTTGTTTAGCATCTCTTTTTTGTTTTTTTGTATGCTACTATTTACAATAATTAAGAGTTGATGCTTATCCATAGCTTCTTGTTTTTCCAGGACTTCCCTGCAATTTTCCCAAGAATTCTTGGTCACGAAGCTATTGGGTGAGCTCCAAGAATTTTGTGATCTTCAGTGTTCATCTTTCAAACCATATTATTGTTAAAGAAAGACCGCTATCTCTTTAGTAATTGTCTATTTCTCTATTACTTTCAGGATGTGAAATGATGTGTTTTCTCTTTCTTTTTCATTGATTTATGCTATTATTTAAGAGAAGATGCTTTGTCAAATTATGGGTTTTCTCTTCTTCCACCACTTTTTCTTCTCCTGCAATAAATTCCTAGATCTGCCCTTTCATATCTGACTCAATCAACAGCAATTAAAAATACCAACATATTCATGTCAATGAGGTAACTGAAGGAGATATATACATTTCCTTGTAGGGTTGTGGAGAGTGTTGGGGAGGATGTCAATGAGGTGACTGAGGGAGATACCGTCATCCCAACATTCATGTCAGAATGTGGAGAGTGTGCAGATTGTAAATCGACAAGGAGCAACCTATGTACAAAATTCCCCAGGCCCTCAATTTTTATGCCAAGATACGGGACGAGCAGATTCACAGACCTCAGTGGGGAGGTTTTATACCATTTCCTCTCCGTGTCTAGTTTTACTGAGTATACAGTGGTAGACATAGCCCATATCACAAAAATTGACCCTGCAATACCACCAAGCAGGGCCTGCCTCCTGAGCTGTGGAGTATCGACCGGTAGACTTGAAATTCCTAATCTTGTAGACATTCTTCTTGACTTGATGTGGCGGTGTTTGCAAAATTTAGACTTGAATTGTTATTTCTTCAATTCGATTTCAGGAGTTGGTGCTGCTTGGAGAACAGCAGAGGTGGAGAAGGGATCAACTGTTGCTATATTTGGGTTGGGTTCAATTGGATTAGCTGTATGCATTTGCAGAACTTGTTTTCTTTTTACTTCTTTTCCTCGTTGTCCATATTTGACTCACTCTAGGCTCATATCCATGGTTGAATTATCCAGGTCGCGGAGGGAGCAAGACTTTGTGGAGCAGCTAGAATTATTGGCGTGGATGTGAACCGAGACAAATTTGAAATTGGTAATTGGATCTTAGCTTGATTATACTTTATGCTGTGCCTGTGAATTGATGTATGATGTGCTTAATCTGAATCTGATCAATGCAGACTTGTTCTTTTTCTTATTGACACAGGAAAAAAGTTTGGGCTCACTGACTTTGTCGACCCTGCGAATAGTGAGAATAATTCTGTGAGCGAGGTTCTCTACAACTATGCACCAAACTTTGGAAATTTCATTACTTGTTTTTGTATTCATATGCACACTTATTCTTGAAATTAAAAGATTATATTACTGGATGTTGATATGCTTTTGTGGCTTCGGCTTTCATTTCTGATTGATTTTTGGTTATTTTGCTAAGGATTTACAGTTTTTTTTTTACATGTATGAAGCAGGTGATCAAGGAAATGACTGGCGGGGGTGCAGACTATTGCTTTGAATGTGTTGGGCTGATATCACTGGTGCAAGAAGCTTACGCTTGCTGCCGAAAGGTCTGCCCCTCTCTCTCTCTCTCTCTCTCTCTCTCTCTCTCACATATTTGGTCCTGTCAAGAAAGTGTTATGTATGTCTCTTTTTCACTGGTCTAAACCCGGTTGGCAATTCACGATTTTTGAACCAATTTGCAACATCTTTCAATGTCAATTTATCATTTGAACGACTGTTTTTGATTTGTTTTATCTTTACGTCAAATATGTTTCTAAAGTTTGATTTCCATTTCAATTAAGTTCCTATCTTTACATCACATGCTTGAATCGTGTGATATTTTCATCAATAAATTAGGAAATTTATCATTGATTGTAATTGAAATCTAACTACAATAACCTCATTAGGAAAACGGAAAAACAAAAGAGTACAACTACATAAACTTAATTGAAGAAACACTACTAGAACCAGATTGTTCCTTTTCAAGAAAGTTTGACATATGGGACATAATTAAGTTAGCAAAGTTGACCCCAAAAGAAGAAATTATCATTATGTTTTAAAATAAAAAACTTAGCAAAGTGGAAATTTCAACAAGGTTACTAAAATTAAGAGGCGGAGAAGAGAGAGTGACGCGTATGTATTAATAAATCGATCAGAAGTTTCTATACCACATATATCATAATTTGTGAAGTCTATGCTGAGCATTATTTTACATTGAACGATCATCCTAGGTAGTAATTTTGAAACATATGTCAGAAACGTGTTTCAGGAATTTGTTGAAGTCTGTTGGAAAGTTTGTTCGATGTGCTTATATAAGAGTTTTGAGCTTAGACGGGGATGGAGATGGGAATGGCATACTCACCCCCTATTCGACCTATTGTCATCCCTACTTAGACTACTGTTTGCCCTTCCTTGAAATGTTAACTTGATCTCCAAGCAAAATCATGAAAATATACTTTCACTTTGAAAATTCTGCATGTACTTGGTATATATGCGCAAGGAGGAAATTCCCATCCTAGACCACCTACTTTGGCCAAAATAGCTACAAGTTTAAATTTTGGTAAAAACAATATCTGAACATTTCTTTTCAACTTCAGGGTTGGGGAAAAACAGTTGTTTTAGGCATGGACAAGCCGGGCTCACAGGTGACCCTTCCCTCTCTTGACATCATTTTTGGCAAAACCCTCACGGGATCCTTATTTGGAGGACTCAAACCTAAATCTGATATCGCTGTCCTCATCAATCGATACAAGGACAAGGTAATTTATAGCATCTAACTGTTTATGTAGGGGTGGTTTGCCTAACTTATATACCTTGGACATATATCCTTTTAATATATATTTTTGGTTTTTTCATTCTATCAGGAACTACAACTTGATGAGTTTGTGACACACGAGATCAGGTTTGAAGAAATCAACAAAGCTTTTGATTTACTCATTGAAGGGAAATGTCTCCGATGTGTAATCTATATGACCAATGAATAACTTCTGTTAGAAACAGCCTGTACTTTAATATAAACTCTACGCTAATTAACAATAAGCAAGCAAAGGTTTCAGTGTTTAAGTAAATACTCCTGTTTTAAAAAACCTTTAACCCAAGAATTTCAGCGTTTAAGTAACCTAAACTCCTTAAATAATATATTTAAACGGTAAAGCCGGGCGGCTATACCTTTTTATTTTTATTTTTATTTTTATTTTTTAAAGAGGACCTAAGAAGCTGCCACCGATACCAACAGCAATGACATCCTTCAGGGCTTTTCCTGTGGCACCAACCTACCAGAATTGCCAATTACTTCACAATTCAGGCAATATGGACACTAAAAAAAATTGTAGTGATTACCCAAAATCCACTTCGAAAACTCTCAGAAATGGATCTTGTCCAGAACTTCCCAAACATCAAGGACCACATTTTTCCCATCACTCTGTATAACTGCATCCCTTGGAGCATGAAGAGCTACATGAAGCACTGATCTATTTTCTGTGCTGTTTATCTGAAGGCACCACCCAGAAAAAGAAAAACAGAATGCAAAAGAATCACATGATAATGTCTTCAGAAATAAGCTGGTCTCATATTTACCATAAATCCTATAAAGCTATCAAATATAAGTTATTGTGATTTCTGGGCTTTTCCTGTGGCACCAACCGATACAATCTCCACTCAAATGAGGTAGTTTGTTTATTATTGTAAAAAAAAAAAAAACAAATCATGCTCGATGTTGTGATGAAGCAAACCCGAAAAGTTTGTCATTGCCTTGATTTATATATTTTGCAGGTTACAAGGAAGCTTGAGGGTCACGCCAAAAGAGCCACTAGCCTTGCCTTCTTGAACACTGTGAATGTGCTAGTTTCTTCTGGTGCTGATGCATATTGGAAACTACAATTGCTTTCAGACATGGCTTCTACTCTAATGTGACTTCTGTTATTTAACGACGTCATTTTGGCCCTGCAAATTTTTGTGTGGGGTGCTGCTGGGTGGGAAAAACAGAGAAGCAAATTGAAAGGGATGAAATAATGATCAAACCCAATATTCTAGATGCAGTTAACTGAAGAGCTGGAGCCAAACTAACGAGCAATGAAAAAGAACCATTTTGCAGTCGAGGTAAACTAAGTTTAATTCTTCAAAAAAAGACCCTCACATTTTTCCTCTCAACCTGATTTGATGTCTCCAATATGTCAATATGAAATAGAAATAACAATCGCTACGCGACGAATATCTATTTCCAGATCAAAAAGCAAAATTTCCTTGAGGCCATTGACAAGTGAGAACATTTTTTGAAGCTTCTTATAATCTATACATAAACAATCTTTAAAAAAAATACCATGTTCTGCATGTTTTTGGTTCATTCTTGACAGCAATTGTCACTCCAAGGCGTTAGATATCCTCATGAAGGATCTCAAAGTTTTTGCCGAAGGTAATGAGGAGCTGTTCCAAGAAATGCATCAAATGTGTATGGGTTCAATCCAACAGGGATCATAAGGCACTCTCTATGCGTGGAGATATAATGTCTATGATGAAGACTATGATGAAGGAAAATGCTAGATCATTATTCATTATCATATAAATAAGGTACAACAAGCACCATATATGTATCTCTTCAATATGATTGATATATTTGCCAATGATCCTCGTACAACAACTTGTATAAGAATTGAAGAAATATTATTACATAACATTCTATAGTACTATTAGCTACTACATTTTCACATCAGAAAAATACTAAATTCAAAATTCAAAAAATCACTGCTCTTATCATTGACCTCGAGCGTCTTGCCATCTGTTGGTATTAAGCAATGAATCCTATCCTTTATCTACAATTAAGAATCATACAAGACATCAACCATATAGAAAGGATGAAATTTTTGACAATAATTCGTGTTCAGCTCAACACATGACCTCTATCAAATACAAGGGCATTATCAATTCTCACAAAAACAAAGGACATTCTTCATGCTGTTCTCTTAGTTGTAAGTGACATGTTGCAGGACATTCATCTGAGAAGTGCTGCAGAGAAGGATTCGATCAACTGATATGTTGTATGGCACATTTGAATCATGATCCACTGGGGAAAGAACAGGCGGCTGCTGGAAATGATTACTGTTTAGATAATCATTTCCTTCATTCTCATTGCCTAGAAAGGGTTGTGGTTGTATTTCAGTGTCATGTCATTTATCTTGACAGGGAAGCTTGTATTGCAGCCAGCACCAAGCAGGGTGTCTTGCTCCAGTGAAATGTTGCA